>JANFOE010000843.1:0-52606 GCA_025667525.1 Glebionis coronaria
ACATACGTACTTTTAGAAAAAAAAATTAGGAAATGACCCCGCCCGTTGGGGCGGGTTACGACGCTAGTATATATATATATATATATATATATATATATATATATATATATATATATATATATATATATATATATATATATATATATATATATATATATATATATATATATATATATATATATATATATATATATATATACTAGCGTCGTAACCCGCCCAACGGGCGGGGTCATTTCCTAATTTTTTTTCTAAAAGTACGTATGTGTATCTGTTATATCTGTTGGCAGTGAGACTCGTTTTTATCAAAAGAAAACTAAAAGAAACTAATATTTGATATTTTAGGCCTTGGCCATCTAACGAACATTTTTTTCCGATGTGAATCTTTGGTTGTACAAATATTATTGAGGAATTAAGAGTTTTTCAAACTATGAAATTCAACGTTAATAAAAAAAAGACAAACTTGGCAATAAAAGTCGAGATGTGTTAGAAGAGGTTCATATTTTAAAAATACATAAGACAACATGTTTTCTCATGTGAATCTTTGATATTTTTAGGTCTTGGCCTACCCAACGAACGTGTTACATGAATCTTTGGTTGTATATATACAAACAAGGTGGGTTTTTGTTTGTAAATACCTTTTTAATAATCTTTTTAACATTGATTTTAAGTAGGACAAATAGATGTTTATGCTATAAAACTTTTGATAATATTAGTGGTGTTTGGATAAATTATATTGGTTGGATTTGGACATATAGTGTTTTGTTTAATTTTAATTGTTTTTTCATATTTTTAGTGTTTTAGATTTTTTTTAAAATTAATTTTTCCGAAATTAACTTTTTGTGAAACTATTTTTTCTTTGAAATTATTTTTTCGAAAATAAATTAAATTTTTAAAAATAAATTTCGAATTTTTTTTGAAATTATTTTTTAAAAATTATTTTTGTTGAAATAAACTAAATTTTTTTAAATACTTTTCGAATTTTTTTTCGATTTAATTTTCTTTAATTTTTTTAAATAAATTAAAAAGTTTATAATCTTTTTTGATCTTTTTTTATTTAAATTTTTTGAAATTATTTTTTCGAAAATAAATTAATATTTAAAATATTTTTCTATTTCATTTTTTAAAAATTATTTTTGAAAATAAATTAAATTTTTTAAAATCTTTTTCGAATTTAAAATAAAAATATTTTTCGAAATTATTTGTTTTCGGAAAAAAGATTGAACTTTTTTTTCGAAATAATTTCTTTTTAGTTCATTAGATATTATAAATTAAAGAGAAAAGTAGAAAAACGCATGGGTATATAGTAAATTCATTCGAGAAGTTAGTGAGATTGAACCTATCTTGAATGTATATTTACGAGTGTGGTTCTTAATACATTCAATATACAATAAACATAGCAATTCATATCCAGTACCGATTCTAGATTAAAAAAGAATAATAAAGATAATAAGGCACCATTGCAGCTTTTGTGAAAACATGAGTTTACGAATTCTAGCTTATAATTCGAAAAAGTAAGCCAAGCAAGCTTAATCCAAACACACCCACAAATTGAACAATAAATTTCTAACCTACTAAGGGTGTTTGGGATTGTTGACTTACAATTGCTATGACAGGATATCATCTTAAATGGTTCTTTGTTACTAAGCTCACCTTTTTAAGAACAGGAGACATTGCCAACATAAGCTTCACAAACTCCGTCTCACACACAATGTTGTAGAATTATGACAATCTTCAACTCCACCAAATGCTCTAACCAAATATTTGTACATTTTTTCAGTGAAGCTGTCCTAATATTAATACTAATATTTCTCACCAGATTTTGCACTTCTTTCAGATAAGCAGCTTTCTTATCAATTCTACCACGTAAAGCAAGATGCACCCTCCATCATATTTAAAGCAACAAATTAAACATCGTATATTAAGAGGTTCTTAGTATATCTGGTCAGAAATAAGACATAATTTTGACAAAAATTTACAGCTTTGTGATCCAAAGATAACTCATTTATGTAGTGAACTGAATCTGACATTGACTCGTTTACATGCTCTAAACTGTCATCTTGCTTTCTATTTTGGACAGGCTTGGAATGACTAAGCCGCCTTCAATCATCCGAATAAACCTTCCTAAGTGACCATGAAAAATGCAGTAGATATTGTTCCATTGACTTGCACCCAAACCATATGAAACACTATGTTGCACACAAGCTAAAGCTTCAAAGATCTTGTTCTCACATTTCAAGTTGCAGACTTGCAGCTGCTAAGTACAATTAGAGACCATTTAAAGACAGCAGATTGTCACTATATCTATCGCCAATATATACATATCAATAACTCCATCATATTCCCACGTTTCCACATTCAAAGAACAAATGCTTCATTATTAAGTGGATAACGAACAGGATGCATGAGATGCAGGATACAAGATTTGTTCTGGTTGCTTCCCCTACAATTTTTCAACGCGTACAATATGTTCCAGAAAGACAAATGGGGATGGGAATGGGCTTACCCGTGGTTTCATATTCTTCCATTCTTCCAGGCACATCAATGAATGTCCAATCCATGTGCACCTGTTGCAGTAGCTGCTACTCAGATTGGTCAACGGTTTCCTGTTCCATGATTCAACATGACAGAAGTTGTCGTTGCAGGTTAGGCAACTAAAATGTCAGCTCTATTGATGAGTTCATTACTGCTACAAAATAAAAACCAACCACGAGTTCCCGATTTCACTTATCCGTATCAAAAAGTACCTTAGCCTTAATGAAAGAAACAAAGCTTCTTAGGCTTTCTCTTGAAACATTCAACATAGAATACATACTTACATAGTTACTTGGTTGCTCACATCCTGCAATGGAGAAGAAGAAACAAAGTAACGCTATTAGTGGAAACCTGTTAAAGTATACTAAATATCAGTTCAATGCTACTGAAAGTGCCAACGATCTGACTAAATGAGGTTGCCATAAGGATCGTTCATCTGCTAAAACACATTTATAGATGCTAGAGTTTAGGGTTTTGTAGAGTTGGGCTCCTTTGTATTCCTATGAATGGTTGTAACTGCTTGTAATTGCTGGTAATTGCAGAGACGATGATTGGTTTAATGATCGGCTGTTAGTAGCAGTCAACTTACCTGTTGCAAGACCTTTTTTTTTTTGCTTTCTTCCTATTTTGGCATACTATGTACTCTTTATTTATATGAAAATATCCTTCGTTTTAAAAAGTAAGAAGAAAATAAAACTTGCCTCTACTTGGTTATATGTAATTAGCTTCTCAAACGTTTTCTAGATTTTATGTTTCTCATCATTTGAGAGGATGAAGTGCGCCCGCCAGCACGTCATCTATAACCTGTTTTAGTTTACTTAATAATCATGGAGTTTATTTAACTTGATTATGGCCATTTTTATCCAAGCGTTGCAAATATGATGATTCCTTACCAGATTTCTTTGCATCCTAAATTGATTCAACGTCACTTTCGGAATTTGTAGGAACAGGTGCATGTTGAGGTGTGGGTGCAGTTGTTAGCTTAGATTTGTAAGGTGAAACATTAATAGTCAGAGACAAAATGGAATGCTTAAAAATGTGCAGGCGCGTCTCCTCCCAGTTATGGCACTGGCACTGTTAGGGCCATAGGTCCTGCCACTCCCGTTAAGGGTACTTAAAATTATATTAAATTAAAACAAAATAAAAGCCTTAATGGGTGTGTATCAGCAAATTATATTCTAACCCGCCTTGAGATGGATTTCCAGAAGGACTTGATGGTGTGGTGAATCCAGAACACTCAAAAGCAGGGTTTAGCTCAGACATGGAGGCACCTGTAATTTGGATTGCAAGTTCACCAAAGGCAGGGTGATTGAAAAGGAAGATGCTGGTGTGCTAGGAGCAACAAAATCGGGTTCACTTGAAGCTTCAAGTGTGGTGGCGCACCTCACATTTTAGGTTGTGATTCCTGAGATAAATTTCCAAAAGGACTTGATGGTGCAGTGAATCCAGAACGTTCAAAAGCATGGTTTTCTGCTCAGACACGAATGAACCTGTAATTTATATTGAAGGTTATCAAATACAGTAGTATGTAAGATATAATGACGGATAAAACTGAAAATATTTACGTGAGTGTATCATAACAATCACATATTCTCATCTACGACATATTTTCACATATTCTTTACAAAAACCAACGTGGATAATAAAGATAATTTCAAAGTCGTTAGAAGTGTATCAATTGCATATCTTAGAATACGTTCATGTCATGTAATGTGTTGTGGTACCATGTGCCAGATACCTTTTTCAGTTACCAGCCAGTTAAATAGCAGAAACGACCATACTGTGTAAGCAGGAAGTTAAAAAATATTGAAAAACAGACACAATGCTTATCAAGTTATCATTCTATATTTTCTGCATCACTGTTTCACATATCAACTTGCTAGATCAGTGACTCCGTTAACTAAAAATGTTCTTCATTCTTAGATAAAATTTGCAGACGTGTACCTATTCAGCTTCTATGCTAGCTCATTAACTAAATCCAAAAACTATTGAAGATCAGACCAAAATGATATAAAACTTCGAAAACATAGAAATGTTGAAACCATAACGAAACAAAAACTAAAACTGTCTGCGTATTTCACATATCATTTTTACTGATCATTTGGTTTGTCAATTTCAGCATTATGTACTTGACAGTTTTGATTAGCTTTAGGTTTTATTGGGTTTTTCTAGATGAGTATAAGTTTATGTATTTTTTATAGTTTACATAGAAATGCATTCTTTAATCTGAAACATTGCAATAAAAGAACTAACGACCATGGTTTATCCACCACGATCATCATATCACCTTATCATTAGTGAAAATGATATCTCATTCCTTCTAAGGGTGTAGTTGTCCCTTGATCTTAAACATCTTTTCAAGTTCATCAATCCACTCATCATATCTTCTGAAAATAGTAAAGTCAGCATCACGTTCCACTGCGAGATTAGTAAAATTGATTAAAAAATGAAAATATATGTTTGGGGTCGAAATGTTAAATTTACCTTAGTACAATTATGTGTAGCTTTGCTTAAAACTTCTTTGCACTCATACAAAGATTAGACTTGAGGTCTTAAACTCCGATCGAAAAGGTCTGGAGCAAGGGCCCTTCAATAGACTAACCATATCACATCCAATGGTGTTAATGTCATGGGTGCTTTTCCAAGTGGCACGTAAGCTCTAGATGGGACTATGAGATCAAAACCAAATAGTCTGATTAAGGGGTGTGCTTATTCTAATCTTTTTTGCTACTCTCTCTATGGTTTTCATATACAAATAAGATACTCCTGTAGCAAAGTAGGCATTCAAAAGCATATATATATATATGAGGGATAAACATTACTTACCAAAACTGTGAATTAGTAACGAAAACTTATTTGCTGCATATTTTTAAGATACACTACGAGTATTTGAACATGTGATTCTATTTGTGTATGTCTGAATTAATTCAGTATTCGCCAACATGCCTCATGGTGAAGTATATATTGCGCATCAATGAAATTATGGATTTCATCAATTTGTACCGTGTCACTGGTTGTTTCGATGGCTCGCCTATTTGTTTTGTAATACGTGCAAGAACTCTATCAATGCCCTTTGAGATGTACTTACATTAGTATTTGATCAGCATACTAACCGGTCAATATCTTCAGGAGACTAAATTCTCTTAATCGATCCAAACTAAAGTATGACAATGTGGAAGCTCCCGTTTCTGTAATTCGATTATGTAAAGAGCTGAAAAATGGAAACATAAATATATCAGTAAGTAATGGTTAATGGACATCCCTATATACATTAACCCAGCAATATAGAGCAATAAACTAACTTGAGTTGTATCGCTATTGTAATGAAGTAATGAGCATACGTAATCAGTAATGACTGTAACATGATTAATATGCGTGGAAAATACATTAATCGGTAATGATTGTAACATGATTTCAGAAGTCCTTGAGTATTAGCTTATACATGATTCATAATGTATTTTGAAAAACACTTAGCAAGATCAAACTCAAATTGTGAAGTGGGCTTTAGCCAACGTAGCTGCAGCTGTTTACAACAGATTTAGGTCAAACTATAAAGTTATTGGAACTATACATAATGCAGGCAATATAATTTCAGTTCGAGTGATACCTGAGAGCAAAGTAAAGTGAAGTTGGAAGAAAGAACGCCCCTACAACAAAGCAAAGACTAATATCCCTAGATAGAAAAATATGTGTTTGTCATTATTATTCGCAGCAACAAGATACGCACAAAGTGTATGCTTTTTAAATCCTTGGCATCCCAACAAGTCATTATCAAACTAAATCCACCAAAAAATTCTAAAGCACTCGTTGCCAAGACATTATTACGAACTTTGACCCACTCATCCTCTTCTGCTCCAAAACCTGCAAAATCGGACCAGAACTCATGTAAGTATCATGTAATATAATTAAGTCAGCATATGAATGAAACAGAAATTGAATGGAACAAGTATTGGTTGGGTTCTGGAATTACCGGATCACCTGTATCGATATCCATATGTGACTGAAAGTTCAAAATATCATAAACATCGGACTTAACCCCAAACATACAGGTTTGCTGATACTGATAAAAGCTTACAATTGTATCAGATGACCCGATTTTGTAGACCAGGTTTGGTGACCAGTTTCGTGGAGCATGTCTAAAAATCCTTTATCTCATAGCATTTGCAGACACAAGCTTAAGTTCAGTGGAGATGAAGCAAGGTTATTTCATTATTCCCCAACTTTTTTGTCCAGATAATTTGTAAATTCACTAATAATATTTTGATGAAGTCAATTAACTGAACTTATAACGACCGCTGATTTGACAAAATCCGAAACCTCACAAGCATATGGTTAATGCAGACTCGAAAAACACTTAGCTAGGTGAGACATGTGTAATAATAGATCTGAACATGCCAGTTTTCAGGATCGTCTTTCTTAGAAAAAATTCATTACAGATAGTCAGGCCTTATGACTCGAGTTTCAAAGACATCCCACTTGCACAGTTCCAATGCCGCCTATGTGGCAGATGTCACCAAGTGGTATGCGTAGTGGATTCTTTAAATAGTCTCCAACGGGTTATCTCTGGTCCAGGACCCGATTGGTGGAATTAATAGTGTTAGAGGGTATCATCAGACTGACTTTAACATAAAAAAGTGGTGTCCAAATATAAGTTACACATTATAGTCACAATTATAATACATAACTAAAGATTTTATGGATTCTTTATCACGTAATAACAGGCTCACAGTTACAATGTTTTTTATTATAAATGCATTTAGGGTGCCCCAACTTATTTTCACCAAACAAAAACACAATCTTGATCGTGACCACATAATAAGCAGTGACTAATAAACATGTATTCTTATATAGTTGGTTTTGTGGGTCCCACTCAGCTTCTATAGTATATAGATATAATATTATGCCAACAGCTTTAAACACATAGTTAGATTGAAAACTTTACATGATATTTTGGAACAGCAATCAGCAATAGGCCATCGTTGTGATGATCCGAAATGAGAACCCTGCATATGAAGAAAATTAGTTTTCAATAAGTTGAACAGGAATGTCGAGCTTTACAACTGTGTTTTTTTAGCATTGACTGGTATGAGCAGATCCATATGGTCATATACGTCCATGTACTCGAAATATTTTCTGCATTTTCAGGATTATGTATAATAAGTTTCTAAGAGATCACAAATTAAATCTATTCAAATATGGTAAAAAAAAGATAAAGTACATAAATTTCATTCAAATGCAACAATTTGCGTGAAAATGGTGGCCACAAAATCATTACTATTTCCATTGACATCTAGCTGTATTACTAATCAGATTCAATAGGTAATTTAAAAAAATTGACCAAAAGCCTTTAGACGTACGAATGATAAGATCATAAAAATCAACTTATATCATGGAATTTATCAAACCTTCTTTATCCTCTCAGTAGGTGCAAGTATCTTAGATGAATAAAGCTTGGCGTGAGTGCAACAAACAATCAACAACAGTGTGCTATAGAAGAAACCTGTGCAATCTAAATCACCACTAATCACCAATTATGTTGATCAAAATACTGTGCATTAAGTTTAACATGGGTTCTTCTTGTATTACCATTTTTCGGTTCTCATTCAGTAAATTTGTGGGCTTGTTCCATGTGTTTGAGGCGTCATAACTTGACTCACTGTGAAATCGTCTCTAACCATAACGTTTTTCTTGTTTAAAGTGACTGCTACGGGACCAATGCATAAGTAAACAAAAAATTCATACCAGTTGTAGGCTCGGATTGATCCTTATTTCCATTATAGACTTCTCTACTTTGGTTGCTGTCAAAAGACAAAAAATGAGTACTACATATCGTAAGCGACTAACATAGAAGTTTCATAGTTAAAATTACTGATCATCACTTACAGTTAGAAGCCACTGTGTGTTTTGTTGTATCATCTGAACCATTAATATCAGCAGCATAGTTTAGATCAGACAGAACTGTCAGCATTGCAGACTAATATGAAGCAAAATCTCCGTAGTTGTCAGGATCACCTAGCGATCCAAAAGGCCAACATTTCTTCTGATCTTTCATGCGCATTTCAACAACATACTCCCTGCTTTTAGAAACAAAATAGTGACTAATGAAAATTCATATGAATGCTCGGATTGAAAAATGGTATAATAACATCAAAGTCACACATATCGAATAGAAAAATTGATGAATTCACGTGTTTCAGTACTTTATTCTTTTTTCAGATGGATGTCCATTGAGAGCATGTAGATTAACAGCTTACGTCGATGTATATGTAGAACCTACTACTCTTAGATGAAAATATATATACAAACTATGGTTATATATGCATAAGGGGTTGTTTGGACATGTTCAGACTAAAAATGGACTATTTGGAAGAGCCTTTTTCAGGGTTGGTTTCGTCGATAACTATACGTACAGGTGAAGCCACCCTTGTTTCTCCATTGTGCGTATTCACATCGACTCCTCTGGTCTGTTAACCATCTCAACATTGCATGCACGTTGAAACAAACAACACCAAAAAACTACTTACCTTAATTCTTTCCAGAAAAAGGAAAAAAAGAAGGATGCCAAACTAAAACCCTTAAAAAGGCTTTCATGTTGTAAAATTGAAGAACACACGTGCACCATCAAAGCTGATGCCAGCAACTTAAGCAAAGTAGGAACAGCTAATTCCTTATATGATAAAGTAAAAGACATAAAACTGGTATGATTTTACGTATTAGTACATTTTTGCGGTCCATAATTCAAAATCATGGACGTTCCCGTGTTCATCATTTTTAACAGGCTAACGTCAATATATTTTGTTTATACTTACTAAAGATTGAAACAAAACAAAAGTTAAAGGCAGTGCTGAAGTAAAGGGGCGTTTGGATATTCATTTTCAAACTAAATAAATATTGTTTAAATATAATTATTCGTAAAATAACGCACCTTCAATATTGTAGCATGACTGATGACTCTACTACTCTGTGATAAGACCTGGAAATATTTAACTTTATAAAAAATCTACCAAAAAAGGATAATAAACCACCTACACTGATGAGACTGCTTGTTTTGTGTTTTTCCTGACTCCCTACACTCCAACTGAGTGTAGGGGTGCCATTTGTCCAACAAAACATCATAAATCCAAGGGACAAGCCCTCTTGTTCCATAACTGCACATGTGAAGAACACACTCTTGTGTTCATCAGTCACATAGTTTAATCTGGGCACGTTTTGATTTAAGAAAGCTTGATTCTTGTTTGTATTTGATTAAAAAGTGTGTTTTTAAGTTAATTGAAGTTACTGGATTGTGTTTTTAGAATTTAAAAAAAGAAAAAAAAAGTTTAAGCAAAAAGGACGTGGCCAGGACTCGAACCTGTGCCATCCTCCTCACAACACTCACAACTTACCATTGCGCCCTAGGGACTTTGACTGCTAGGTTTCATTTCAATATCTATATAAGGAGTGTTTGTTTTTGGGCTTATTTAGTTAACAGCTTATTTATAAGCTGTTTTAAGCTTATTTCTTTGAGGTTTTTGCTGTTTAGCATTTTTCTTAGGTTTGTATTAGGATTTAGGACTTTTCTGCTTAAAAAGTTTATTTTTCCCTTTATTAATTAATTTTCTAGGATTATTTTTAGTTTAAATTTTGAAAAGTAATTAAAAAATAGAAAAAGGTAATTTAAAAATCTGAAAAAATAGTTTTTAGGTTTTGATTTATATTTTTGAGGTTTACAGCCAAAAAAGTTTTCAAAAAGTCTTATTTTTGATTTTATAGGATTTTAGGGTTTTTAACCAACTTTAAAATTTAATATAAAATTATTAAAAAGGTTTTAGAAACTTTTGATTGCATTTATGTTCTAGTTACATTATTTAGGATTTTTGGTAATTTTTTAGAATTTTTTAGTAAACTTTGAATTTTTTTGATTATTTTATTATTATTTTATTATTAAAAATTAAAAGTTTGTTTTTTCTACTTTTTTCATTTTTCCTAGATTAAAGACACATAATTAGGAATTTTTTAACTTTCCAAATCTTTTTAGGACTTTTCAATTATTTTCTAGAATTAATTTAAGTTTTAATTGATTTAAATAGTTTTTAAGTGTTTAAAAATAGTTTAATTAGGTTTTAAAATTTTAAAAAATACTTTTTAGCTTAATTAGGTCATTTTTGAGGTTTACAAACTTTGAAATCTTGTTTAGAGCTTTTTAATAATTAATTGTGATTTTTAGGGCTTTTATTAGCATTAAAAAGTCATTATTTAATTAATTAAAAGGTTTTAGCAAGTTTGTATTTTTTGTAAACTCTTAGAATATTATTGTGGATTTTTAGTAATTTTTAGGAATTTTTAGGTTAAAATTTTAATTTTGTAGTTTTTTACGGTTTTACGTGAACGCGTTTTCGTCTTAGCTCGATCCGTCTTCGTAACCGTCTTTTCTTTCTTATCTCATTTCTTTCTTTTATCATAACAATAAAATCATCATAAATCAATTCATTACACAACACACTTGCCTCCTTGGGAAACGAACTTATTTTGTCATTAGTGCTCGATTTTCCTAAACCGACACTTAACGCTTACCACTACTTTGCCTCTCTTTTCCTAAAGGGTTGCAAAAACACTACATCAATTTTTGGCGCCGCTGCCGGGGAGGCGTGTTGTGTTTTGATTGAACATTGTTGTTTTTTATATTAGCCATAATTAGTATTTGTATTAGTAGCACTCTACTAATACGTATTATCGGTTTTTGGTTTTTGTGTGAATATTATTAATATATTGTATACGTAGAACAATAAATTCACAAGTACTCCAAATAATTGAGAAATCACAACCTTGACTTGGGAGGTCATTACCCAATCATTGTATTCGAATCTCAAACCAAAGAAAAAGGCAAAAATAGATAAATACTTTCGTGAAGCTCGATTTTGAAAAATACAAACTATAAGGTGGGTATAAGGCGGTTGTATTTCACGACCTAAAGGAAAAAGGCTCGTAAGTGCTTCGCGCCGCCTCGTTTCCTCCGCTTGCTTGTGAGTATTTGATTTTGAGAGCTAATCAAGGGTTTTGCCGCCCAAAGTATTATTACATATCATATATATTTTCTTTGTTTCTATTGATTAAACCCTCTTGAACGATTTGGTGTTCCACCATCGTTCTAAAGTCATCGAAGGCGTTCACTTCACGTGATCGTTTTCATTCCTTGAGGCTTCTTTAATCGAGAGATTTGATTAAGGAGGAGATTTGTAGATTATTGTCTACTTAATACATTCACCAATTTCCAAAAAAGTTAATACCATCAAAAACCACAAAAAAAATTGAAAAATTAAAAACACCAAAAAGAATCTTCTTTGCTCGTCTCCACGTTGTACGTGACGTTTATGCTAACTCGTAATCAAGCAAAACGTGCACGTAGACGAAAGAACAAAACTCCCACTCCAACTCATTCTAGTGAGGAGTCTCCTATTGACGAACCCATTGTACGAGAAGCACCAACCATGGCGAATCGAACTATGATGGAGTTACTTCAAGCACCCACCGAGGGTTATGGAGAAGCTATTGTGATTCCCGCTATCCTTGCGGAGAATTTTGAGGTGAAAACGGGTTTGTTGTCGATGATCCAAAACAACAAACTCCGTGGTGATGAGAAGGACAATCCCCACAACCATATTCGCCAATTTAATCGTCTTACCGCCACGTGCAAATTTAAGGATGTCTCGAATGACTCGATTAAGATGATGCTTTTTCCGTATTCCTTAGCGGGGCCCGCTAAAATTTGGTTAGAGAAAGAGCCACCCAATTCTATATTGACGTGGAAGGATCTCGTTTCGAAATTTGTGAACCAATTTTTTCCGCCCTCTAAGACTACGCATTTGAAAAATGAGATTTCTAAATTTTCTCAAGAATCAAATGAAAGTTTTTCAACGGCTTGGAATAGGTTTAAGGAGATGTTACATGAATGTCCTCATCACGGTTTTTCCGACTTGCACCAAATCGACACGTTTTACAATGGACTTAATGATCATGAAAGAGATTATTTAAATGCCGCCGCGGGTGGTAATTTTTTGTGTAAAACGGTTGAAGAAGCTTTGGTCATAATTGAGAATAGGTCTAAGGTTTATAGCCCTCGTAACACACCGAGTGTTGCCAAATTGGGCTCGTCATCGTCTCGTAGCATTAATGCTTTACATGATGAGGCAAATGAAGAAAATCGATTTTTTGATAGATTTGCTAGCCTTATGTCCCATTGGAAAGCTCAAGAAGCTTCGAATTCCGCTTCGGTTAAAGCGGTTTCTAAGAGTTGTTTGTCGTGTGGTGGAGCTCATGATCTTTCCGAGTGCATTACCGCGGATGGTAACACTTCGAGTGCTTATGTAGCCACGGGAACTTATAACCAAAACGGTCAAGGTTCCCGCCAAAATCAAGCTCCACCAAATCAAAATGCTAATATTATCGCAACAACAACCAAGGTGGTAATTATCAAGGAAATCAAAGGAATTATAACAAGGGTAATTATCAAAGTGGAAATGGGCAAATTTCAAACCAAAACCGTGATTTTCAAACTTCTACTCAAGGTTTTCAAAATGATCACACCAAAAATCTTCAAGGAGAATTTTTGAATTATGCTAAGGCTAATGATGCTAAGTTTGACAATATGCAACGTGAAATGGTTAGCTTAAGATCCGAGTTGAAAAACGAGCTTAAAAACGAACTTGCTAATGAACTTAAAACTCATGCTAACAAAATGGAAGGAAATGTCACACGTCTCCAACAAAATCAACAAAAAATAGAGCAAGGTCAACATGAGATTAAGCAAGAGTTGTTAAAAGCGGATGCTAGGCAATCTAAGTTTGAAGACCGAATGGCTAAAATGTTTGAAGCTATCATGTGTAAGCCCTCTTCTTCGGGTGGTCTTCCTAGTGATACCATCGTGAACCCGAAAGGAGAATTGAAGGTTGTTACTACTCGTAGTGGTAAAACTTTCAAAGAACCCACTTCTCGTCCAAGTACTTCTATGGAGAAGGAAAAAGAGAAAGAACCCGAGGTGTTGGTTGAAAAGGAGCATATTTCAAGCCCACAAAGTACCGCTCATGCCACACCTACGGTCGACCCTTTACCAACATTGGAACCCGAGATTCCAAAGGCTATGCCTATGCCCCAACCCACACCACCCTTGCCTTACCCATCGAGACTTAGGAAGGAGAAACGACAAGAGCGCGACAACTACCAATTTGAGCTTTTTATGAAAATGTTTCGTGACTTGCATTTCAATATAAGTTTTGCGGACGCCTTAGTCATGATGCCTCGATTTGCCGCAAACTTCAAAAGTATGTTGAATAACAAGGAGAAATTGCAAAAATCGTCTAGTTGTTCATCGGTTTTTCTAAGCCGCATACCTCAAAAAGTCGGTGATCCTGGAAAGTTTTTAATCCCATGTGCTATACCAGACATGGAAGAATGCTACGCCTTGGCCGATCTTGGTGCTAGTATTAATTTGATGCCTCTTGAGATTTTTAAATCGCTCAATCTTCCAAATCTCACTCCTTCAAGAATGTCAATCGAAATGGCCGATCATTCTACGATTCTAGCTTGTGGAGTAGCCGAGGACGTCTTTGTGAAAGTTGGAAAGTTATACTATCCCGTGGACTTTATTGCTGTTGACATTCCTATCGATCCTAAAGTTCCGTTAATTTAGGTCGATCTTTTTTGGATACCTCGAGAGCACTTATCGATGTGCATGCAAGGAAAATCACTCTTCGTTTCAATGAGGAAGAACTCGTCATTAATGCAACCCAAAACTCCACTCTTTATCATGTGTATTCTATCACGTCTTTGTACAATGTCAATCCCACCAAAAACATTTGCAAAAAGATTTCAAATAGAGTTTTAGGAGTTGTTGAGAAAAATGAAGTTCCGTCCCCTCCGCCGGTGGAGGTTAAGAGTGTTAAGCCTACGATTCCAATCTCGAGTGATTCTTCGGATGATAAATATGTTGATCCCGATGGGGGAGTTTTCTTTGTCGACAAACGTTTTGAGAACTTACCACCACCTTTGCCAAAACGGTTTCAAAATGTGAGAATTTTTAGTGTGACTAACATTGCTTTAGATACACCAAATATTTTTGACATAATTAAGTCGGGTTTTCACAAGGAGAGTTTAAAAGATGAAAAAGGAAAAGATTTTGGATTGAATTTAAAAGATTTTTCTACAATTCTAACTCCGTCATCACCACGTTTATTGAGTACTACAAGCTCGTCTTCTCCTTTTGACGATGCTTTGTGTGGACTTAGTGTGGGGGAAGCCCCTTATGTTCCCTTCCCTTTCTCCACCGAGGACGAGATATTTGATCCTGGAATTGATTATATAGGGAAATCTCGGTCTTCCACCGATGCAGTAAATGGAAAATCGTTTCATTTGATTGGTGCGAGTCTACCTCGAGTAGCTCATGTTTTTAGAGACTTACCCATTGTCCCACCCTTCTATTTATTCTCACCTATTTTCTTGAAACTCTTTGAGTTTTTGTTGACTCATGATGAAGTGGCGTTGTTTTGTTTTTCCAATGAAAACGAGAACGCCATCTTCGTTCCCGGTATTTTGCATCATCAAAGGACTTAGTCCTTAATACCGGTTGTTTTTTTTGGGCCTTGTTTATCATGTAAGCCCCACTAAAAATTGACCATACCATGATATCCCTAAATGATCACATTTATGGGGATTCGAGTCGAGCTTTTGACTCGGTTATCAAAAACAAGGTGCCTCGTGGGGGAGACCCATGCTTATCCATGTACATATTATTGCTTTCTAATGTAGTTTAATGTGAGGGGATTTGTGCCCTTCCAACCTTTGTTCCGTGGTTGTTTGTGAATTGTGAACTTTAGATGACCATGATCTTCCCGATTGGAGCCTCTCGTGTTCGTTTTATAGGAGCACTCGATCATTTGCTTGGGAGACATTTCCCAATATCCAAATGATATATCCTTTTATGTTCTAACCTTAGGTTTATAGCACACTTCATAAACGGCTATTAATTTAATGGTTACACCCTTTCCATGCTAGATTAGGCATTCGACTACGTCTCTAGTATGGGGGTGTTTGCACCCCTAGACTCGAAACATTGAGGACAATGTTTAACTTTAGTATGGGGGGGGGGGGTGAATAGATACTTGCCTTGCCAAACCTTCACGCTTTCCAAAGTTTATCTTTTTGTTATCGTTTTTGTTGCAAAATAAGGCTAAAAATGGCCAAATTTTAAATTTTTCTCATGTTTCATAAGTGTTTGAAGACACGAATGTAGATTTTCCGATGGCGAGAATAAGAGTAATTTTTGACTCGACCGTGCGTGTTGAGCACTTAGCTTTGATTCCTTAACTACACATTAGGCTAAGTCTCTTAAATGAGGACGAGAAATGATAGAGTTAATTATAAGTTACTATGCTAAACGTAGAGTACTCGTATTCTTTCAAAAACTCATGTGTTCTCGTTGTTTGCTTATTCTTCCTTCGCATGTAAATATTTTTTGCTTAATAAATATTGACTTAGCGGTTTAGTTAGGATTGTTGGGTTTCTAGTCTTTTCTAGTAGCTTCCGTGTAATTAAATTGGGAAGACATTAAGGTATCGCCAGCGTCACGGTTTTGAAGTATTGGCACCCGAATAATCGAAAGCTTCACCCAATAATAAGATTTCAAGTGCTCACCTAAATTAAGCAAACAATTTGAAGCCCCACAAGACCGAAAAATCTATGCAAAATTGAAAGTGAATCAAGCCTTAATCTTCGAAGCTTTAAAGATCCAAAATTCGCTTTAGCGTGAGGATATACGTCTTTGGCTAATAAAACCACCGATGAGGCGGATAATAAAAGGCAAGGCAAGACCGAAGTCATAACAAAAGCTTCATGGCGAAGTTGAATAAAAGATGGAGGTAAACTAAAGATATTAAGGCCCTTCCGTTAGGGGGCGTATAAAAGTCTTGGTAATAAGTCTCATGTTCAAAACCGTTATAAAACCGTGTTTATCGATTCTTCTTGTCAACTTAATTTTTTAACATCGTTGTCTATTAGGAGGGGTTATTGATTTGATGGTCTTAGTTACACCGTTAGGACTCTATTTTTAGACCTAAATCTCTATTATCGCATAAGTCAAATGATGTATCCTCGTGATCATTAAGACAAAAATAAAATATAAGAGATACAACTTAGGAATAATGGGAGAATAAGTACGTGATTAGGGCATATGAGTAGTGTTAGCATTACTAACTTATAATGACAATGATCTCGTTGCACGCTTGGCATGGAATTAAGGTGAAAATCGAGGACGATGAAATTATTTCTTACGAAGCATTCACGTGTTCTTATTCTATGAACCTAAACGTCCCATTTTGCGATGAAAATCATACATTATGTCTAAAACACAAGTAGTAGTAATAGTAGTAGAGTAGCTAGTTTATCATTTCAATAAAGTGAATAAAAATGAATTTTGGAGATGCTATGATACTTTATTCTAGCATTGCGTGAGGGCACGGCAATGGTTTAGTATGGGGGAGTGATGAGACTGCTTTTATACATGGTCTCATCGTCCAAATCGGGCTTAAAATGCATAAAATATCATTAAAACTGCCAAATATATGCTCGTGTTTGTTACTTGTGTATTTTTAGGTACGGATATTGAGGAAAAGGAAAAAGATCACAAGAATCATTCAAAAACGAACACGGGAAACGAAGCCGCACAATGAACCGGACCCAAATCTGGAATTTCCAAAATGGACCTTGAAGAATTGAAGATTGGCAAGTTTGGTCCCTCAAATTTTGAAGATTAACACTTTATACCCCTCAAATATTCATAATTATGAATAGGGTCCCTAAAGTTTGAAGATATTACAAGTTCAGTCCTTGAAGAATCCAAGAATTGCATTTGAAGCCCTTGGAAAAGTTTTGAAACATTTAGTGCCAAAAATGACAAGTGAGCAAAAGTTGATAAGTGTTATTTAGGCGTGGACAGCTTTTTAATACAAAGTGAAAGACACAAGAAACTTGGGGGACTTAAACTACCAGACATTGGAACTTATCTCAGCCAATCATTTTAACACATCACCCACCACCACCAATCACAAACCTCCATTCCACTCACTCCACCCACGTCAGATTCCACTAGCTGAGTTTATTAAATAAACTCAGTCAACTTAGTCAAACCCCACAACTTTCCCACCATAACACATTTTTTAAATATTTTCTTTCCCAAAATGGATTAATCCCACCCTTAATCCCAGATAAACCCTAGTTAATTCCCAGCATCAATTCACCTCAAATCAAAGGGGTTTTAACCCATAATCTCCAGATCATTAATTTAACTCACCCTCACCAAAACCCACACTCTAAACGTGACCCTAGAAAACCCATGTGAGGGTAGGACCCTCCCCTGCCCATCATTTTCACACCAAAACCCTAAACCCGACAAAAGGAACGGCTGGATTTGATTTCTTGGTCCCAAAGTGTTGTCCAACGACTCAGATTACTCCTACACAACTGGCACATCAACATCCTTCACAAGATGCCATATTGACCAATTTGAAGATTGAAGACCAAGGGCTTTTTAGAGATTTCAGTAACTAGGGTTTTAGGCTTCTAGTTTATTCCAATAGCTAGTATAAATATGAGTGGCCTGTCACTCATACGTTTTGTTCCAGTTTTTAAGCTTTCTCATTTGTAATCCCTTTTTAATGAAATAAAAGTTTGGTATTTGTTAAAACAATTTAATTCCTTTTTATGTTTGTTAAAAGTTGTGTGTTGTGTTGAAAGCTAAGCTGAGTTCCAAAAAATTTGTTTAAACACTTTGTGTTTTTGAGTTTCCAAAAGGGTTTTAAAAAGGGGTCTAATTTTCAGAAATCCAAACTTTCATGAAGTGAAAGTGGATTGGAATTTTTGGATTTCTGAAGTTAAACTTGTTTTTAAAACGTGTTTAAGGTCAAGGTTTGTTGGTTTAAGAAGTTTCAAGGGTTGGTTAAACCTTTTTCCAAAACTTTCAGTTTTGTAAGATTTATCAAAATCTTATTTTTCCTTTTTATTTACTTAATCCTTACTGTTTAAAAGCTGTCCAAAAGCTTTTGACAAAGCTTTTGGTTCATCTTTTAAGCTTGGAGTTTGTTTCTTTGTTAGTTGTGTTTGTGTAGGATCAAACAAGAACCAAAGATACCATTATCATCATTTTTTGCAACCAAAAGCTCCAAGAGATTCAGCACAAGCCCGAGCTTGTGGGAGGTGACATAGCAGTCACTATTGGGCCTGGATGTAGGCCCAATAAGGTAGTTCCTGTTTTCCTTTTTGAAATTTTCATAAGTTACTGATTTTGTGGAATTTGTATGATTTTACATGAAAGTTGGTCATTTGTGTGTTTAAGTGGTTGAAATAGTTCATTAGTTGTTAGTATGCATGATTCAAGTGGTTGTAATCAGTTTTGATAGAGTTTGTTGAGATTTGATTTGAAAAAGTGATTTTCAGTCACTTAAAGGGGTGTTTGGATTTGCATATTAATTGAGCTTATTTGGGAAATTTATGTGTTAAATCCTGTTAGAATCACTCACTAGGTTGCTAGTAGTTTGTAGTTTAGCTTGTCTTTCAGTTTGGTAGAATTTTGAACCCATTTGCATGATAAAAAATGGACAATAGCATATAAATTCATTAACTGCTCTTTCTGCCTGATTTGGTGTGATTTTGGGCCTAAAATCTTGGTGGTTGCTAGAATATAGGTTATTTAAGGTTTTTGATTAGATTGTATGCTATTTGGTCTGCTTATGTGCAAGTTTTAAGCATTTGAAACTCATTATTTTGCCATTTGAACCAGCAAGTACACTCAGACCTACATAAGTCCTAGATCAGTAACTTTTGTTCCATATTTGTGCTTGATTTGAGTTTGATCTTGCTTGTTTTGTGTTTTTTCTAACTCCCTACACTCCAACTGAGTGTAGGGGTGCCATTTGTCCAACAAAACATCATAAATCCAAGGGACAAGCCCTCTTGTTCCATAACTGCACATGTGAAGAACACACTCTTGTGTTCATCAGTCACATAGTTTAATCTGGGCACATTTTGATTTAAGAAAGCTTGATTCTTGTTTGTATTTGATTAAAAAGTGTGTTTTTAAGTTAACTGAAGTTACTGGATTGTGTTTTTAGAATTTAAAAAAGAAAAAAAAAAGTTTAAGCAAAAAGGACGTGGCCAGGACTCAAACCTGCGCCATCCTCCTCACAACACTCATAACTTACCATTGCACCCTAGGGACTTTGACTGCTAAGTTTCATTTCAATATCTATATAAGGAGTGTTTGTTTTTGGGCTTATTTAGCTAACAGCTTATTTATAAGCTGTTTTAAGCTTATTTCTTTGAGGTTTTTTCTGTTTAGCATTTTTCATAGGTTTGTATTAGGATTTAGGACTTTTCTGCTTAAAAAGTTTATTTTTCCCTTTATTAATTAATTTTCTAGGATTATTTTTAGTTTAAATTTTGAAAAGTAATTAAAAAATAGAAAAAGGTAATTTAAAAATCTGAAAAAATAGTTTTTAGGTTTTGATTTATATTTTTGAGGTTTACAGCCAAAAAAGTTTTCAAAAAGTCTTATTTTTGATTTTATAGGATTTTAGGGTTTTTAACCAACTTCAAAATTTAATATAAAATTATTAAAAAGGTTTTAGAAACTTTTGATTGCATTTCTGTTCTAGTTACATTATTTAGGATTTTTGGTAATGTTTTAGAATTTTTTAGTAAACTTTGAATTTTTTTGATTATTTTATTATTATTTTATTATTAAAAATTAAAAGTTTGTTTTTTCTACTTTTTTCATTTTTCCTAGATTAAAGACACATAATTAGGAATTTTGTAACTTTCCAAATCTTTTTAGGACTTTTCAATTATTTTCTAGAATTAATTTAAGTTTTAATTGATTTAAATAGTTTTTAAGTGTTTAAAAATAGTTTAATTAGGTTTTAAAATTTAAAAAAATATTTTTAGCTTAATTAGGTCATTTTTGAGGTTTACAAACTTTGAAATCTTGTTTAGAGCTTTTTAATAATTAATTGTGATTTTTAGGGCTTTAATTAGCATTAAAAAGTCATTATTTAATTAATTAAAAGGTTTTAGCAAGTTTGGATTTTTTGTAAACTCTTAGAATATTATTGTGGATTTTTAGTAATTTTTAGGAATTTTTAGGTTAAAATTTTAATTTTGTAGTTTTTTACGGTTTTACGTGAACGCGTTTTCGTCTTAGCTCGATCCGTCTTCGTAACCATCTTTTCTTTCTTATCTCATTTCTTTCTTTTCTCATAACAATAAAATCATCATAAATCAATTCATTACACAACACACTTGCCTCCTTGGGAAACGAACTTATTTGATCATTAGTGCTCGATTTTCCTAAACCGACACTTAACGCTTACCACTACTTTGCCTCTCTTTTCCTAAAGGGTTGCAAAAACACTACATCAATTTTTGGCCTCCCAAGTCAAGGTTGTGATTTCTCACGTATTTGGAGTACTTGTGAATTTATTGTTCTAGGTATACAATATATTAATAATATTCACACAAAAACCGAAAACCGATAATACGTATTAGTAGAGTGCTACTAATACAAATACTAATTATGGCTAATATAAAAAACAACAATGTTCAATCAAAACACAACACGCCTCCCCGGGAGCGGCGCCAAAAATTGATGTAGTGTTTTTGCAACCCTTTAGGAAAAGAGAGGCAAAGTAGTGGTAAGCGTTAAGTGTCGGTTTAGGAAAATCGAGCACTAATGACCAAATAAGTTCGTTTCCCAAGGAGAAAAGTGTGTTGTGTAATGAACTGATTTATGATGATTTTATTGTTATGAGAAAAGAAAGAAATGAGATAAGAAAGAAAAGACGGTTACGAAGACGGATCGAGCTAAGACGAAAACGCGTTCACGTAAAACCGTAAAAAACTACAAAATTAAAATTTTAACCTAAAAATTCCTAAAAATTACTAAAAATCCACAATAATATTCTAAGAGTTTACAAAAAATCCAAACTTGCTAAAACCTTTTAATTAATTAAATAATGACTTTTTAATGCTAATTAAAGCCCTAAAAATCACAATTAATTATTAAAAAGCTCTAAACAAGATTTCAAAGTTTGTAAACCTCAAAAATGACCTAATTAAGCTAAAAAGTATTTTTTAAAATTTTTAAACCTAATTAAACTGTTTTTAAACACTTAAAAACTATTTAAATCAATTAAAACTTAAATTAATTCTTGAAAATAATTGAAAAGTCCTAAAAAGATTTGGAAAGTTAAAAAATTCCTAATTATGTGTCTTTAATCTAGGAAAAATGAAAAAAGTAGAAAAAACAAAATTTTAATTTTTAATAATAAAATAATCAAAAAATAATCAAAAAAATTCAAAGTTTACTAAATAATGTAACTAGAACAGAAATGCAATCAAAAGTTTCTAAAACCTTTTTAATAATTTTATATTAAATTTTAAATTTGGTTAAAAACCCTAAAATCCTATAAAATCAAAAATAAGACTTTTTGAAAACTTTTTTGGCTGTAAACCTCAAAAATATAAATCAAAACCTAAAAACTATTTTTTCAGATTTTTAAATTACCTTTTTCTATTTTTTAATTACTTTTCAAAATATAAACTAAAAATAATCCTAGAAAATTAATTAATAAAGGGAAAAATAAACTTTTTAAGCAGAAAAGTCCTAAATCCTAATACAAACCTAAGAAAAATGCTAAACAGCAAAAACCTCAAAGAAATAAGCATAAAACAGCTTATAAATAATCTGTTAGCTAAATAAGCCCAAAAACAAACACTCCTTATATAGATATTGAAATGAAACCTAGCAGAAGTCCCTAGGGCGCAATGGTAAGTTGTGAGTGTTGTGAGGAGGATGGCGCAGGTTCGAGTCCTGGCCACGTCCTTTTTGCTTAAACTTTTTTTTTTCTTTTTTAAATTCTAAAAACACAATCCAGTAACTTCAATTAACTTAAAAACACACTTTTTAATCAAATACAAACAAGAATCAAGCTTTCTTAAATCAAAACGTGCCCAGATTAAACTATGTGACTGATGAACACAAGAGTGTGTTCTTCACATGTGCAGTTATGGAACAAGAGGGCTTGTCCCTTGGATTTATGATGTTTTGTTGGACAAATGGCACCCCTACACTCAGTTGGAGTGTAGGGAGTCAGGAAAAACACAAAACAAGCAAGATCAAACTCAAATCAAGCACAAATATGGAACAAAAGTTACTGATCTAGGACTTATGTAGGTCTGAGTGTACTTGCTGGTTCAAATGGCAAAATAATGAGTTTCAAATGCTTAAAACTTGCACATAAGCAGACCAAATAGCATACAATCTAATCAAAAACCTTAAATAACCTATATTCTAGCAACCACCAAGATTTTAGGCCCAAAATCACACCAAATCAGGCAGAAAGAGCAGTTACTGAATTTATATGCTATTGTCCATTTTTTATCATGCAAATGGGTTCAAAATTCTACCAAACTGAAAAACAAGCTAAACTACAAACTACTAGCAACCTAGTGAGTGATTCTAACAGGATTTAACACATAAATTTCCCAAATAAGCTCAATTAATATGCAAATCCAAACACCCCTTTAAGTGATTGAAAATCACTTTTTCAAATCAAATCTCAACAAACTCTATCAAAACTGATTACAACCACTTGAATCATGCATACTAAGAACTAATGAACTATTTCAACCACTTAAACACACAAATGACCAACTTTCATGTAAAATCATACAAATTCCACAAAATCAGTAACTTATGAAAATTTCAAAAAGGAAAACAGGAACTACCTTGTTGGGCCTACATCCATGCCCAACAGTGACTGCTATGTCACCTCCCACAAGCTCGGGCTTGTGCTGAATCTCTTGGAGCTTTTGGCTGCAAAAAATGATGATAATGGTATCTTTGGGTCTTGTTTGATCCTACACAAACACAACCAACAAAGAAACAAACTCCAAGCTTAAAAGATGAACCAAAAGCTTTGTCAAAAGCTTTTGGACAGCTTTTAAACAGTAAGGATTAAGTAAATAAAAAGGAAAAATAAGATTTTGATAAATCTTACAAAACTGAAAGTTTTGGAAAAAGGTTTAACCAACCCTTGAAACTTCTTAAACCAACAAACCTTGACCTTAAACACGTTTTAAAAACAAGTTTAACTTCAGTAATCCAAAAATTCCAATCCACTTTCACTTCATGAAAGTTTGGATTTCTGAAAATTAGACCCCTTTTAAAAACCCTTTTGGAAACTCAAAAACACAAAGTGTTTAAACAAATTTTTTGGAACTCAGCTTAGCTTTCAACACAACACACAACTTTTAACAAACATAAAAAGGAATTAAATTGTTTTAACAAATACCAAACTTTTATTTCATTAAAAAGGGATTACAAATGAGAAAGCTTAAAAACTGGAACAAAACGTATGAGTGACAAGCCACTCATATTTATACTAGCTATTGGAATAAACTAGAAGCCTAAAACCCTAGTTACTGAAATCTCTAAAAAGCCCTTGGTCTTCAATCTTCAAATTGGTCAATATGGCATCTTGTGAAGGATGTTGATGTGCCAGTTGTGTAGGAGTAATCTGAGTCGTTGGACAACACTTTGGGACCAAGAAATCAAATCCAGCCGTTCCTTTTGTCGGGTTTAGGGTTTTGGTGTGAAAATGATGGGCAGGGGAGGGTCCTACCCTCACATGGGGTTGTCTAGGGTCACGTTTTGAGTGTGGGTTTTGGTGAGGGTGAGTTAAATTAATGATCTGGAGATTATGGGTTAAAACCCCTTTGATTTGAGGTGAATTGATGTTGGGAATTAAATAGGGTTTATCTGGGATTAAGGGTGGGATTAATCTATTTTGGGAAAGAAAATATTTAAAAAATGTGTTATGGTGGGAAAGTTGTGGGGTTTGACTAAGTTGACTGAGTTTATTTAATAAACTCAGCTAGTGGAATCTGACGTGGGTGGAGTGAGTGAAGTGGAGGTTTGTGATTGGTGGTGGTGGGTGATGTGTTAAAATGATTGGCTGAGATAAGTTCCAATGTCTGGCAGTTTAAGTCCCCCAAGTTTCTTGTGTCTTTCACTTTGTATTAAAAAGCTGTCCACGCCTAAATAACACTTATCAACTTTTGCTCACTTGTCATTTTTGGCACTAAATGTTTCAAAACTTTTCCAAGGGCTTCAAATGCAATTCTTGGATTCTTCAAGGACTGAACTTGTAATGTCTTCAAATTTAGGGACCCTATTCATAATTATGAATATTTGAGGGGTATAAAGTGTTAATCTTCAAAAGTTGAGCGACCAAACTTGCCAATCTTCAATTCTTCAAGGTCCATTTTAGAAATTCCAGATTTGGGTCCGGTTCATTGTGCGGCTTCGTTTCCCGTGTTCGTTTTTGAATGATTCTTGTGATCTTTTGCCTTTTCCTCAATATCCGTACCTAAAAATACACAAGTAACAAACACGAGCATATATTTGGCAGTTTTAATGATATTTTATGCATTTTAAGCCCGATTTGGACGATGAGACCATGTATAAAAGCAGTCTCATCATACACCTAAACTTGTCATCAGGTTTGCGAAGAAGATGAATGCTGAAAAGACACAATGATAAAAAAACAAAGGAATAATTTGCTTACATTAAGAAGAGGAATGCAATGTTAATTCTGAAACAAAAAATGATACTTAATCAGATTTACTTCTCATCAATTTGGGTCTTCAAGCAATCTTATATTTTTGCTAATTTTCTTGAAGACGAATTTCATCACTACTTTAGTACGTCTCTGTATAGATAATTACCAAGGGTACAAAACCATGTTTCAACAAAACATGAAAATATGATATTAAAATAGAAATAAAATGTAAGATGATTGTGCCCTGAAACAAAGGCATTCTGTTATAATCTACGCACTTGGGACTGGAAAATATATAAAATATTATGGTGCGCAGAGAAGGTCTAGAAAGTCATACATTTTTAAGATGAATCCCGAATGGCGGTTTAGGGTTTTTATGATAAACCAAAGGGAGGATCTATTATTACTTTACTTTTTTAGGTTATAATAAATCTATATCTATTATGGAGATAAACAATGAAAATGTTATGGTTTAAGGAATGGTTACATGATAATATACGAATGATATAATATTATCCTAATGATATTAAGTAATAGATTTTTTAGTACATTTAAGTATTTTGTTTTTCAATTGTAAATCAAAAATTGGGGAAAAGCACAGTGGTCAGAAGGTTGTTCTCTGTTCGCAGAGACCAGGGTTCGAATCTTGTCAATCTACTTTTTTAATGCCTTCATTTGACACAATTTCCAAAACAGCGCTTCCAAACGCATTTTTCAAAACTGCGTTTCCGAAACGTGATTTTCATAAAACTGCGATTTCAAATGGAAAATTCTTGGAATTTGGAGATTTTCTAGGAAATTGTGAAATCCTATTGGCTAAAAGATGTGACTGGGATATGACATGGATTAAAAGTGTGGTTTCAAGTCATAATTATACCTATACAATATATATATATATATATATATATATATATATATATATATATATATATATATATATATATATATATATATATATATATACTAGCGTCGTAACCTACCCAACGGGCGGAGTCGCTTTTTTTCTTGTTCCAGAGGGTTTATTGTTGTTCGTTTTTAGTTTCTTGAATTTGTAATTTAACGTATAGTATATTTTAGTTATAGTTTACGCTTAAGCAACGTTTATTAGTGTTCCAGAGGGTTTTGTTGTTCGTTTTTTTAATATGAACGAACCATTGACGATGAACCTGTGACCCGGTAACTCGATCGGGTTGATCCAATGATCGATCTCGTTACCCGGTGACTTGACCGAGTTGAACCGGTGGTAAAACTGTAACCTGATATATTTCTATAATACGATTCTTAAATTTATTTTAAAATAGATATTTTTAGAAGATTTAAAATTCAATCCGAATTTAAAGAAAATATATTTCGAAAATTAATAAAAATATTCCATGTCTAAACCTCACAAACACGCATTAATGAACACAAAAACCTTTACACTCGTATCAACCTTAAAAAATACCAAATTTCATAAAAACAGCGTTATGTTATTTTCCTATACCGGAATGACGCAAGTTTAATAGTAGCAATTGTTATTTTGGATCTTTAATATATTTTTATCCGACGCAAGTTTCTGTGTTTAATTTTTTTATTCCATGGCTATTTTTACATGTCTAAACCTTTACACTCGGATAATTATTGAGCTGCGAAAATTAATCCGGAATTTAGAAAATAAAAAAACTTGGAACTTACAAAGAAAACTAATAAAAATATTTCAAAAATTAAAAACAAAAAATAAAGGGGCTGTTTAGTTGTAGAAAACTTTTCATAATTTTTTGCTTCTAAGTTTCTAGAGAAGTATAGAGTTTTCTTTTCTAGAATAGAGTTGAAAATCTTGAACACTGTTTACATGGTATTTTTCGTTTCCTAAAAAAATGAACAATGTTTAGACGGGTTTCATCATGTTTTTTTTACGTTTTTGCCAGATTTTTTACGTTTACGTACGATTTTTAGGGGATCATCAGCGTTTTTTACGTTTTCGTCAGCATTTTTACGTTTTCGTCAGCATTTTTTATTTTAATGAGTAATTTTACGTTTTTGCTAGTATTTTTACGTTTTCGTTAGTATTTTTATGTCTTCGTTAGTACTTATACGTTTTCGTTAGTATTTATACGTTTTCCTTAGTATTTATACGTTTTCATCAGTATTTTTATGTTTTTGTCCAAATTTTTGCGTTTTCGTTAGTATTTTTATATTTTTGTCTGTATTTTTACATTTTCGTCCGTTGTTTTACGTTTTCATCAGCGTTTTTTACGTTTTGCTCAGAATGTTTTGCACATTTCGAAACAAAAACGTAAAAATACTGACGAAAACTTAAAAATACAGATGAAAATTTAAAATTACTAACGAAAACGAAAATGTACTTAGGAAAAACTAAAAACGCTGTTAAAAACGTAAAGACTAAAACTTATAATCAGACGAAAACATAAAAAATAGGATGAACACATAAAAAACCTGACCTAAATGTAAAAAATTGGATTAAAACGTAAAAAACGCTGATGAAAACGTAAAATATTAGACTAAAACGTAAAAAATCGGAAGAAAACATAAAAAAATCGGCCGAAAACGTAAAAAACCTGACTTAAACGTAAAAAATCGGATAAAAACGTAAAAAAGCTGACGAAAACGTAAAAAATCGGACAAAAACGTAAAGAAACGGACGATAACGTAAAAATCAAACAAAAACGTAAAAAGACGTAAAAAACGTAAAAAAAAAAACGTAAAAATACTGAAGAAAATATAAAAAATTGGAAGAAAAAGTAAAAAAATTAGACGAAAACGTAAAAATTCGGACTAAAACTTATATATTATGACGAAAGCGTAGAAAATCTGACGAAAACGTAAAACTACTGACGAAAACGTCAAAATTTGGACGAAAATGTAAATGTTAGGACGAAAACCTAAAAATACTAACGAAAACGGATTAAATCGTAGAAAAAAGTTTAAAAATTGTAATGAAAATATAAATATACCGACGAAAACGTAAAATTATTGACAAAAAACGTAAACAACTGACAAGAACGTGAAAAACTAACCAAAATGTAAAAATAACTGACGAAGACATAAAAAACTGACAAAAACGTAAAAAAATGGCGAAAACGTGAAAAATGAAGAAAACTGACAAAAACGTGAGAAACTGTTGAAACGTAAAAAAATTGAAAAAAAAAACCGTTAAAAAGTGACGAAAACGTAAAATAGGGTTAGAAATAGATATATGAACATGTTTGTTTTTTGGAAAAAGAAATAGAAAAGGGTAATACGGGGTTTATTAGTTTCTAAATAAAATAAGAAAGTAAAAGTTTCATGATTTTTGGAAAATATTGAAAAAAAGTTGAAATAAACATGTTTTTAATCCGAATTTTAGAAAATAAAAAAAAATTGAAAGTTAAACAGAAAAGTAATAAAAATATTTCGAAAATTAAAAACAAAAAAGAAAGGTATTCAGTTATTGTGAGTTTAAGTATATGGGTTAGTAACAATTAAAAAAAACCTTACGATAGCAAGTTGGTAAGTTTGATTACCCCTAAACAAAAGGTCCCATGTTCAATTCTTGCAAATGGCATATTTTTTTAATAAAAAACAGAAATAATCAAAAATGCGTTTCGAAAACGCAATTTTCACGTTTCCAAAACGCCGTTTCAGAAAAGTTACAAAACGGCGCTTCCAAAACGCAGTTTCAGAAAATTGCGATTTCAAATCACAAGAAATGTGGAAAATGGAGATTTTCTAGGAATTTATTAAATCCTATTGGTTTAAAGATGTGACTGGGATATGACTGGATTAAAAAGTGTGGTTTCAAATCATAATTATACCTATATATAATATATATATATATATATATATATATATATATATATATATATATATATATATATATATATATATATATATATATATATATATATATATATATATATATATATATATATATATATATATATATATATATATATATATATATATATATATATATATATATATATATATATATATATATATATATATATATATATATATATATATATATATATACTAGACGAGTACCCGCGCATAGCGGCGGAATTGCCTAGCGACATATAATTAACGATGTCTTATGTTACGGTAAGTGTGTCGTCTAACGTTTAGAAAATAAAGTGAAAATAAAATGCATATCATAGGCTCATTCAATTATAAAACAGAAGTAACAAGAATTGAAGACCCGCGCTTCGCTGCGGGGGCCTTCGTTAGCAAACAGATGTTAAAGTTTCTTCTAACACTACTACAAAAAACGTCACAGAAACCGGTTAGAATGGTCCATGAACACTGGTTTTTGAACCACTCTAGGCGAAGGGGTATTTCTATAATCAAAACACATAAATACTGGTCCTTCAACCGATCACTAATGATTTCATCAAGACCTGTTTTAAAGTACAAACCTGTATTTTTGTCAATTAAAGAAGCCTTTTATTTAAGAGTAAACAAACTGGTCTCTATTTCAAAACCGGTGTTAATGACAATCTCGTTTTGACAAAAAAATATTTAATTGTTTTTCTAAATGCACAGGTATCTATAAATTGAGAATCCGCAACCTAATTACTCGATAGATGCAAATATATCCTTGAAAATACTTATAGCTTTAAGCCATTAATATATCCTTGAAAATACTTGCGGTAGGAATCGGGTCGGTTTGGTCGGGTTCGGGTCAATCGCCTCGGGTCAAATTCGGGTCAAGGCTAAAAATAAGTTACCTGAATCCGACCCGATTTAAACTCGGGTTACTCGGGTTCGAGTATATTTGGGACTGGTCAACTCGGGTTCGGGTCAACCTGTTGACCCTAACCCGAGGTACACGAAAAAAAATTTCTCGATATTCAGCCCGATTATGAATTCGAGTTAGTCATGTTCACCCAGTTGACTCGAATCAAAATTTTAACCCAATAACTCGGTCCGAATATGCTCGAATCGGGTATTTTGTTAACACCTGTAACAGCAACGGTGTTTAGTTTCGTGATAACTTGAGTGGCGAATAAATTTATCTATTTTAAACTAAATTTTTTTTACTTTTTTCATAAACTAATAGTATAATAGCTTATTCGCATTGGCTGATGTGCGCCGATTTGTGCGGATGTCTTTTGTGTTGTTTTGACGTGCCAGTCGTTTACGTGTGAGTGGTCGGCTTTTTTTACTTTTACAACTAAATGTTAATTTTATTTAATATATATATATATATATATATATATATATATATATATATATATATATATATATATATATATATATATATATATATATATATATATATATATTATGTTCACATAAATTTTTTTAAAAGAATAAATTATACGTACATTGACTTATGAATGCAAGTATAAAATATAATTTAAACTAATAAAAGATAATAACAATAATTATCATGGTATATCATTTTTAACCTTTTCACTTAAAATATTCATTTTTATCATTTCACTTGTCAAAAAAAATTATGAGAGGTAATTGTACACAATTTTAATTGATTTTACACACTCAAATACAGATTGTATTTTGACATTTATATTCTTAACGGAACATGAGTAAAAGTTCTAAGCATTTGTATGTGAAAACACAAGATATTTAAATATGACAAGCATTTTTTTATAAAAGTAAAATGAGAATTTCTAACATATTTTTCGAGTGTACATGTTTGAATTTTTATAAAATTAAAGTTTAAGATTATTAAAATCGAATTATTATTTATTTATGGTAAATTTTAGGTAAATTTTGAGTATATTTTAATGTGAATTAAATGTCTTTTTAGATATAAAATGGGGCAACTGCATATATACTCAAGTAAACTTACATATTTGCATATTTCCTCATATCATGCTTAAATTGTGTTGTAATTATGCATTAAAAACTTATACCATAAAGAAATATGCAAATAAACTACTTGAGTATATATGCAAATATCCCTAAAAAGAAAGTTCGTGTCTGATAAACATGTGCATCAGGACACTATGTTAGAAAAACCCAAGTAAAAAATAATAACAATAATTATGAGGTATTAGAGAATATTTAATTTTCAAAGAAACACATAGTTCCTAGTGTCTTATCACATCCATTCTTTGTTTAGAAATCCAACATGTCGCAGACATTTTTACATGTGGCCCGACCAGTGCCATTTACTGTAGTTGTTGAACTTTTCGAAAAGAAATGCAAGTTTGAAAATTTTCAATATTGAAAGTTCAAAGACTTAAAAAGCGAAAAAGGTGTTTCAAAGCATAAAGTAACAAAATTTCAAAAATAAATATAGTTCAAATTTCAAAACATTCAGAAGTTTTTTGAATTTGGAAAAATTTGAAAATTTTCAAAAGAAAAATTATGTTTTAACTTGCAAGAAAAATATTTGTACCCGTGCCTACTAATTTGGGTCTTCGAGCATAAATTGCTTTTTTCAAGAATTTAAATTTTGAAAGCTTTCAAACTCATTTTTCTTAATCTTAAAGTTCAAATGTTCAAAGATATCTCAGATTTATTTTTCTTCGGTTGCTTTGCTTTTTGGAGTAGACAATATGTGCCCGGTCTTAATCAGTCCTTTTATAAATTATATTTTTATGTTTACCTTTTTCAGCTTTATTGTAACTGGGACCACATCTACACCCAAAAATTTCTATCAATACCAAGAAGAAATGGGTTCCGGCAAAGACCCAATAGCAATTTTTATTTTTTTCACAATAAGTTAAAAGTAGTTACCAGAGAGACGCAAATTATTGTAGCCGCTCAATCTCCAAATCCTACATGTTTTAAATAATCTTACAAAAGTTAAAAATAGTTAACAGAGAGACATATAAATAAGCAAATCAAAAATAAATCTACTGTTATATTACTTTATATTATTTTCATTGTTTCAAATATTTGGAGCGTCCGAATGCCTTTCAAAACCATCAATTTTTTTTTCAAATTGTTTAATGATTTGTAGAGATAAAATGTAAATATTGTTTCAAAAGATGCTAAAATCTGGATATATGTGTCACACGTGATAGAGACTAACTTTTCAAACTACATTTCTTCAATATATTATATATCGTAATTGATAACAATTTAAAAAAATTAATTATAAATAAATAAATTGTAATACATTATTTTATTAAAAAAATCAAATTCTAAATACAACATTGAAGGTCACAGTATATGGTGACAGTAAGGCGGTAGCAGCGTCGGACAAGAATTACCCGGCAAGATCGACGACATCGTACTTACTCCAGCAATTAGATCTACAAAAAAGTATATATAAAAAACCACTATAAAAAGTCAAATCAACATGAACCCTACAAATGAAAATATATCTACACAAATCGAAAATTAAAAAAAATCATCTTCAGTTTATGGAGTGTTACATCGAGAAAAAACAGGAAATGAAACATCTTGATGTAGATGTTATTTAATTCTTATCAAAGCCTCAAGAATACAAACCTTTCAACAACATTCGTGCACTGACTTAATTTAAATTCATTTTCTTTTATTTAATGAAATAAGTTGCGTCCATATTAAGCTCGTCAATAAAAGTATACTTACCTAAAGGTACGACGACGGAGACAATCTGTCAAGGGAACGATGCGCAGGCGTTAATTTTTTGGAGAGATAGGACAACGGCATCATCAACATTCCGGCCGTAAAAAACATTAAAAAACTCAGATTTACTAACTATATTTGTAGCTCTATTCATAAAAGTCAATACTTATTTAATAATCATAGATCTATAAAAAACCAAAAGAATGCCCTAAAATTCGAAGAACCTTTTTGGTTAGGTAGGATGACGATGATGCCCGCTCGCAGTGAGATTGGGCAGCGTTGGGTCTGGCGGGGTTAGGTCCGGTAGTGGTGACCTCTCAGGGCAGATGAAAGTGTTTTATGAGATGAAGAGTGTAATGTGTTTTTATGTGTGTGTGTGTGGTGTGTTTTTAGTTAGTTAGATTGATATTTTTTAAATTAAAAGTGAATGATGGGGGAAGAGTGCTTGTGGGTATTTATTTGCATGGTGGGTTTACATTGTTCGGATAGTTTTAAAAAACTAGTCGGGTACCCGCGCAATGCGGCCGCGGGTACCTGTGACTATATTTTGAAGCAAACGAATGAATTATGATAAAAAAATCACTGCACATTCAACACGATCGGCTAAACTATATAAACATGTGCCACAGCGCAACACCACCAAAATAACCAACAAAAATAATTTAAACATAAGTAGACTACATATGTTGTAAAGAAGATGTAGTAATTTCATAATATAGTGGCAACAAAAGGTTGAGTTGTATGTTCGAGGGGTTTGAAACCAAAAACGACAGCCAAAACCGTCTTATGCATGCTTTATGAAGGTTGTGCAAATGGCTTTTATAAGTTTGGTTGATATGTGTTGTTACAATATGGGAGGACGGTTACAACTATGGTTTTAAAGAAATTTAATTTTTAAGGCTTGTTATCGACCCAACATTAGAAAAAACGTATATATTTAGTATATAATAAACACTTTTAAGTTATGATATAGGATATTTAATTTTCGTAAATGTGTATGCATAACTCCTAGGATTTTGAATGACTTTTAAACATTGTATGCATAAACTTTCTCAAAGAAGAAATGTTTTAGGCTTAAAATTTTAAGACTACTAAATTTAGAAAATAGTCTAAATGTTCTATAAGGTATTAAGATAATTTAGGTTTGAATTTTGGTTTGGTGTGTGTAAATTTAGGTTTTGATATAGGGTTGGAACTCTGAATCTTAAAAAGAGATGGTTGGGTTTTGGTTGGGGATATAAATGCTTTATAAGGGAGTATAGATTGGCTATTTTTTGTTGACATTTTTCAACCATTCTATGTGCATTAATGGTTTCAACATTTCTAAAATTAGAAATTTTCAACTATTTTGATAGAGCTTTTATAATGTAGTAGAGATATATATATGTATATATATATATATATATACACATACATATATATATATATATACATATATATATATATATATATATATATATATATATATATATATATCTATATATATATATATCTATATATATATATATATATATATATATATATATATATATATATATATATATATATATATATATATATATATATATATATATATATATATATATATATATATATATATATATATATATATATATATATATATATATATATATATATATATATATATATATATATATATATATATATATATCTATATATATATTTACATATATATATATATATCTATATATATATATATATATATATATATATATATAGATATATATATATATATATATATATATATATATATATATATATATATATATATATATATTTATATATATATATATATATATATATATATATATATATACATACATATATATATATACACACACACACATATATATATATATATATATAATATATATATATATATATATATATATATATATATATATATATATATACACTAGCGTCGTAACCCGCCCAACGGGCGGGGGTCGTTTTTGTTGTTGTTCCGGAAGGTTTATTGTTTGTGCGTTTTTAGTTTATTGTATTTTCAATTTAACTTTTAGTATATTTTAGTTATAGTTTACACTTAAGTAACGTTAAATTTATGATAAAAATAGTTTTTTATAAATTTTAAATTTAATCCGAATTTTAAAAAGAATATTTGAAATACAACCCGAATAATATAATTTGTTAAACAATCTATAATTTTTAAAACACTTTACCACTATATATACCCAACTCATTTAAGCCTAAAATCCGATGTAAGTAGAGCACATTTGAAATTATCAAAACTATTGTAATATTTTTTATTTTATTTGAATTAATATGTAATACTTTTTTTAATATTAATTTTATGGGAAAAAATGGTCGCCTTAGGGTCGACCGAATTACGACTACAGGTAGCCTAACACATCCAATAGTTTTACCCATCGGGAATTAGATTGTTGAGGCCAAATTGTTTTTTTACAATAGTACTTTTAACTTCAATATGCGAATAAGGGCAGTTTGAGTTTTGAGTGGGGCACATTTCAAAGAATGCTTAAAGTTGAAGAAAAAACCATTATAATGTATTCTTGGTCCAAAACAAAAAGCCTAGCTTAAAAAGTTAATTTCATTCTCACAAGATGGTTTATATCAATGTTTTAAAACTCGGTTTTTAGTTAATTTGGTCTAGTGACCGGTTCACGGGTCAACCGACTCAATCGATTAAACCCCTGGATCAACCCAGTTTTATGCATGTGTATATTTTCATATATTTAATATATAATATTTTATAATCTTATAATTTATTAGACATCAAGTTAAATCGATGAAAAATATTTACTCTTTTTAGTTTTTGAAACTTTTTTTAATAAAAAATTGTGACCCGACGAGTTTATCAAACCGGATCAATGAAAAACCGGCGCTTCAATCCGGTTCTCAAACAAACAAAAACACGGTCACATCCGGCCCAGTCTCGGAACCAGTTTACGGGTTAACCGGTTCAACCGGCCGAATCAACCCGATTTTTAAAACATTAGTTTAGATGACCAGGAAGTTATATACTCCGTATGAAACACTTGTCCTTTTAAAATTCGACTTCATGTCGTACTTCCTAGCGTGTGGACTAGTCGTTATCCATTAAGATCGCCAACAATTCCAACTATTATACATTATACATATATATGGGAATTTAACGCTACCAAGTTGTACGTTATCGTGCTCTCAGTTTGATCTCAATTAAGCTTTACTCAGTTTACCATGTTTTCAGTTAAATAAATTTCGAGCCCTTCGAGCTCTCAAATTTGCCTCGAATCTTTCTCGGGGTAAGCTTAATCTTAATATATAGTATATAATGATTTTCTGGGTTATTAAACATGTCAAATTGAGTTCAGCTTAGACCACATGTTTCTAACTGAATCCTTTTTTTGTTTAACGGCTATTGCCACTTAACCCAATCGATCTAGGAGTGAATATAAGTCATCGAGCCTATACCAACATGAGTTTTAATGTGCCTTTTCTTGAAATTAGTATGTGGTTACTTTCTTTCTACTATCTAAAAAAACAGTGTTGTGCATGTTCTTCAGAAGAATGCATAGGTTTCCTGACTGTCTAGAACTTGCTTATTTCTTGATAAGCGAATATGGAATTGCTACTCAAACAACTTCCTTAATTGTGTCAGTTTTTTATAACATTTTGATACCTTTATATAGGATGCAAAGGATCCAGAAGCTCTGGCTAATCTGGTAGTACGTTGTCTTCATCTAGGGAAATCTACTTCACGATTTGTAAGGTAATGTCATTGCATTGGTATGTACACATAATTTGCATACCGTTTTCTCATCCCACACGGCTATCAGTTCAAAAGTGTGTGTCTAACAAAATAATATTGTGTTTACGCAGAGTTGGGATAGATGTTCATCAGTCTATATATTCTATGTCTGCTTGGCTATTGCAACTACATAGGTTGGTAGTAGACGAGTTATATAGCACAAACCACAAAAGGGCTTTGTTTTACTATAATGTTGGGGACGCTTGGTTGTTTTCCATGGACAACACAATTACGACCTGTATCGCCAAAAAAATTGCCTAACACATTCAGAAATTTCATATTTCATATATTAAAATAGATTCAAAATCATATATAGTCCTCAATGAATTGTGAATGCCATAATACGTTGCCATAAGAGTTAAAAAGTTAGAACTAAACGTGGATTCATTTTCTTACTTGTAAAGCTCCTTGAATCTCCTACAGGATTCCAACACATTGTCACGGTGGCGAAAGGCGCTGACCCTAACAACTCCTTCACCAGCAGGCCCAAAACCGCTACCAGGTGTGGTCACAACATGAGTCTTCTCAAGAATCTCACTGAAAACGTCCCATGAACTTTGGCCTAGGAAGTGAACCTACACGTATGGGGCATGTACTCCTCCATATAATGTAAAACCTAGTGAAGTAAATGTATCAACTAAAATCTGTGTATTTTCTAGGTATATACCAACCACCTGGTGCATAGCCTGCAAATATTAGAAACACATTTATGATATAACTAAAACAAAAATCTACTCATAAATATCTAAATAGTGAGAACCCTACTATAACAACATCAATAGTTTGTATTCAAGTAATCGAAACAGAAAGGAAACAAACACAAAACAATGTAGTTAGCCGAAGAAGTAAAGTAAAAAATCACAAATACATCTTGGCATCTTGTCCCACCTCTTTGATCTCGTCGCCTGCACTTTAGTTGTTCCTTTCAAATTTGAAGCTGGAGATTTGAGAAAACCACACATATAAGAAAAAGGAAAAAAAAACCTATGCTCATGTTCAAATATCGGGTTGAAAACTCGTTAAAATCTGCTTTAAAAAAGCAGACTAAGATGAACTCAATGAAGCTCCCGTTTGGCAGCCTTTGTGGCTGTCAAGAAGAAGGTGGTACCAAAGGGAACGATTTTGGAGAGGTTGAAGAAATGTTACAGAAATGTGGTCTAGAATCTAAGTTCCACTTCCTCAAAGGTGAAACTTCAATTGCCTCTATCCAGTTCGTCAATGGTGATATCAGTTGCCGAGTGGCAAAAATGTTCAATTCGAGGCAGATGAGATCAAGAAATTGCTATTAAATCCTGATAGTTTAGAGTTGAATGGTCAGATTGGAGTTGCTACGTTTAAAGGAACATATAAAGGTAAAAAAAAGTCGGGATTGAGAAGCTATGGGGTGTGAAAAAGGAAATTCATATGAATTCGAGATCCGAAAAGATCTTCAAGAGTTCATGACTTACGGCCATAAGAATCTTTTAAAATTTAATGGTTTATGCATTAATGATGTTCATGGTTTATGTGTTCTGACTAATTTGAAGGATGGTTCTGTTCATGATCGTATTATGGTGAAGAATAAAAAGATTCAAACAAAAGAGGTTTTGTGAATAGCTGCTGATGTGGCAAAAGGGATGGAGTTCATAAATGATCATGGTGTTGCTTATAGACACCTTAACACACAGTAGATGTTATTGGATAAAAGAATCAAAGTTAAAACAGTGGTTTGGGTTGCCAACAGAGATCTCCCACTCAATGGTGTACGACCAGGCATGCTAAAACTACAAAAACACATAAAACTACAAAAACACATAAAACTACAAAAACACGCAACACACTTGAATCAATCCAGTAAAACTCAACTAAGAAACCTAACGATGGTCAGCATACATCTGACTATTGTCATACTGACCATAACCTGTGGCTGTGGTTGTTGCTGGATTAGGACATTCCCATTACCACCTGATTGAGGAATGATTGATCATATCGAGGTTGTACCGGAGCCGATTCAAACTTCAGAGTAAGCAGCAGGCTGCCCAACAGGAGGAGCCCCGCCGTATGTCGTTCCTGGACCGTCGTATGTCGTTCTTGGACCACCTACATAACTACCATCAGTGGCTCCTTGGTAGCCATAACCTACATTAATCGTTGGTGCTTGCTCAGTGAAGCCACGTTGGGAGTCGTTTTTTTTGCAACTATATTCACTCACTCCCAAAATTTTGTTCATTCAATTAAAATGAACAAAATGGTTTCTTTCTAGGATAATATAACTACTAATATGTAAACTGATTGCCTAATATACAACAAACTTCGAAGACTATATAGTTTTACCTTAACAGCTTCATCAGCAGCCTTGTAGGCCACAACAATTGCCTTAATATCACTGGTGTGCCCAACCATGTATTATTTGAGAGAACCTCAAGTTTGAATGGTTTCAGTAGTTTAAAGTAAGTAGATAGAGTCTGTAGCTTCAAAAGGTAAATTCATTATCTAATTAAAAGCATAAATTTTTATCAAAATCATATAACTGTTATAATCAGCCAGATTTGCACCAACATTATTTGTTTGGCCTTTTTACCCAACCCATTCTCAGTCCGTTCTATGCCTGGCATCTATTACATTCCCTCAATATTCAGAGGTGGCAGTTCCTTACTCTTTGAATTTTGAAAACTAATTTGTCCATTTTGACAAGCAACCTCTTTTTGCTGATCATAAAACAAACTCTCGAGTTTTCCCACAATGATTTGGACTTCACTTTCTTCTTCATCTTCATTTTCTTTCCTGTCATCTTCGTTTTCATTCTTATCAACTTCGTTTTTATTCTTATCATTTTCATTTTCATTCTCTAATAATCTCAAATAATCAATAACTCTTTTTTAGCATCACTAACCACAAACTCAAGAAAAAAGCGACCCAATCGTGTTGAAAAAGATAAGCATGCTAATAGTGTTGACATTATATCCTGATGACAATAAGTGCATTTGGAGACGATTGATCTGGGATAAAGTTGACATCTTTGTCATGTGGTTTTGTCTGTCCCAATATATGATGTTATATAATCACGAATTAAAGAAAGAAAGGAAGAAATGAGAAGAATTCTAGAGAGAGAAAGTAGTGAGAGAAAGTAGAGAGAAAATGGTTGGTGAAACTTGTGGAATATTAGATTAGAGAGAAAATGAAATGACCAACACCCTTCCTAACATGCTAGGAAGGGTTTATATAGCCTTTGCTTACATGTAGCTTAATGGGCTATATGATCATGGGTCGGGCTTTCCTTTTGGGCTTTGGTTACTTATTAATGAACCTTAGCTTAAAGTTAAGCCCGTAATAACACGACTAATATACTACCTATTACAACGTTCTAAAATACGATACATAATAAACATATGACCGAGCATTCTTGTTTGGCTCAATATTTTGAGGTCAACAATCTCCCCCAATGAGAGGTCATAAACCTTGGTCATTTAGGAAATTTGTAGAGATTACTAATCTCGCCATAAAGAAGTCTTGAACGTGTAATAGTAGTCTTGTTCCTTCATGCTGTGATCTTTGAGCCTTTGTCGTTGTCTTTCGACTTTGTCTTTAAGCTTGAGATCTTCAAATCATCCTTGACTTGTCTTTGCCATCTTGCGATCTTGTGCCTTCATCCACATGCTCAAACTATTAATTGTTGAATATGTCTTTAGGCATGAGTATGTGGTTTTGAATCTTTGACTTTGCTGTGTACACCGTGACGCTACCTTCTCGAGACAAAACATAGACACGGACAGAATGGCTTTAACATTCGTCCTAAATCGGTAGCGTTTTACTTCCGGTCGGTGAAGACCGTTATATGATATTAAATATCGTACCTGTGATCAGGTAGATTCAATTAAGAATCTCCTTGACAGGGTTTCGCGGCTGTACTAGCCGTTCTCTTTACTCGACCGTCTCAAAGCAAGACTGCGAACATAAAGAGTGAATCAATTGGATAAATATCCGCTTGATTAAAGTCGTCAATTCAAATTCCTGGAACAAGTTTGATTCTTAACGAATCTTACCATTGTTGCTTTCCAGTTGACACAAGTTTGATTCATAAGAATCTCACAAGTCACCTACCGTAGCGCTGTTTGAGGTTGACGCTAGAAGGATTTCCATTCGTCACTGTGAATATTAATGAATATCACTCTGAATGTTCTGGCAAGACCATAAAGATATTGCGTAGAAACCTGAAACGAGTTTGAATCAATTCAGAATCAAACCACTGTTGCTTTTCAGTTTTACATATGTTCAATTCATAAAGAATCTTGCATATGACCTACCGCAGTGCTGTTTGACGTTAACACTGGAAGGATTTCCACTCATCATTGTGAATACTAAGTAGTATCACTCTGAGTGTTCTAGCAATATCACAAGGATATAGCGTAGGACTCTCTTGATCTTCATCCGTGTGTCCTAACGAGATTTGATTGATCTCTTGGCTCTAGACTCTATTTGTGCACTTTTAGTGGTCGGAGGCTGGAGCAGATGCCACCTATTCAATATCAACTATCTCAGAGTGAGAAAGTCAATAGAAGTCATGTTGTTCTCCGTGACAATAAAACAAACTTCTTTTGAGAGAAGCCTGAGTAGCTAGGAAAGGGTTGTGCTTCACATCACTGGGTCCATGATGAGTTTGTCTTCATGATGAGTTGACCCGGTTTCTGCCTAAGTTGTATGGAGGGCTTCTTTCTTTAGACCCTTTATCCTTACATTTCTTTTTCATTCTTCAACCCCTTCAATGCTTACCAAGACATCATTACTAGCACCTTGTTGTGATTGTTCCAGTGCTAGCATCAGTACTTAGTCGGCATTCTGCTGCGTTCACATTCTACTCCATCTTTCCTAAGGACTTCTAATAATCTATTGGATTGTCCCTGGGAAGATCCCTCCGGTTCTGGTTGGATCATAGGACTTAAACCTAACCACCCTTTTGACACCAATAACGTCGTGAATTAAAGATGTTGTGGGTATTTGATCGTAACCATGAAAACCACTTTAAATTCTAACAAAGTGTTTGAAAAACATTTAACACCTTGCTAGTTTTGTCGTTTCAGAAAAACTCCCCCTTCACATGTGCATTTAAATGCGAAAGAATTTAAGTAAACATTTTGCACATGTGGGTAAGAGTTAACGTGCATGAGTCATATATAAGATCACATTTTAATCACATTTTCTCCCCCTATCTCTAATATATAAAATCTTTTGATATTAGAGATACCAAATTTGATTAAAATATATTTTGAAGAAAAATAGTCTTGAAAATCTCCGGAAGAAAGATGTGTCAATCTTTGCATGAAGTTAAAATACTCCCCCTCAAAAATTGATCCAATTGAATTGTCATTGTGAGGATATGATCCACCTTTCGCTTTTTGAGGATGGGAGTTGTTGAACACACAATTTTTGAAAGATTTTGAATAATCATTGAGAAATTCTTGAAAAAATTGTGTTCAACGCTTTTTGAAAAATCCTATTTCTTTTTGTCGAAGAGGTTTTTCTAAAGCATAAACTTGAGTTCATAGACTTTGAATGTCTTGACGAATCCACTCAAGTGTAAGAAGATTTAACTTCTTTTGCTAAGGGTAAGAGCACGAAATCGTACACTCCCCCGTGAATATAGTTCCGGGTTGCAATCTGAAAGTAATTACAAGCCATTGTGTTGAGCTCAAAACGTTGAATGTTTTGTGACAAGCTCAACCCGTGATAGATTGCTCTACCCGTTGTTTGGAAATATTTGTCCAAAATAGACAATTTCCTTTATTAAAAGAAGAAATGACATGTTTTGAAAAATATTTACAACTTTCATTCGAGCTTTATGTACACACCCGTGTCGTTATTGAGCGACATTTCTAGGTATGTCCATATTATCGATACTGAAAGACATGTCGAAAAGAATATTTTTGGTCTTTTGAAAGTTTTTCCAATTTTTATTTTTTTATTTTGTTTTTCTATGGATATTTACATTTTATTATTTTTTGTGTTTTCGCAAGTTTTTCGAAAATAATCCAAAATAGACTTTTGTACAGCAGAAGAAGGTGATATAGAATGTACAGAATTGGAACCCTTTGAAGAAGGAGAAGTGGGTTCAGAATCTGCTGTTGTACCTGCAATCACAGAAGAAGAGTTTGCACAAATACTAGAATTAGGAGTAACAAATTCCTTTTCAGTGTGTAGAACAGTAGCATTAGTGCTGGTGCAGGTGTCATCACTCTTCTCTATTGGAATCCACTTAAGACCAACTTTCGTGAAGATTCGACCCGTTGGTTTCCACTGAAGACTAGATTTAGGAGTAGCTTTCTCTTGCACAGCGGAAGACTTCTTTGGAGAGAAACTATGTCCTTTTTGAATCCACGTTTCAGATTTGGTGTGGTTGCTTTTCTTTGCGACGGGTTTGTATCTCCTTGTTGTCTTATGGGATTCTGTATTCGATCTACGTTCAAAGGAACGAGATTTGACCTCATAGAGGTATTGCAAAATGCAATGGTCATGATTTACATTGTGAATGCCCTTTTTGCAAGTGGGACATACAGGGAATTTGGGATTCACGAAAGTACTTGTATTCCTTTGTTTTCCAAATCGTTCAGGCGTAGTGTTTAAAACACGAATATTCATGGATGGTTTCCAATTCCTAGATTGCTGAAGAGGGATCCTAGGTTTTGGTTTACTACCATTAGGAGTGTGTGGAACTCTAGCGGGATTTGGTGAACTAGGTTTTTCATACACTGGTTTGTCTTTCTGAATCTTCCCTTTTTGTTTCGCATCCTCTAGGTTGTGGGTATGAACGAGGTCATTTGAACCTACAGATTCCTTTGTGGACGTGAATGTCACACGTTTTGGAGGAGTCCTAGAAGTGCTAGGTGCATTCACATGGTTGGGTTTAGCAACAGTATGCTTTCTAAATGGAGGAACATAGGGTGATAAGGAAGGTTTTGGAACACTTGGTTGCATATCAGTCTTAGGGGGTAACCTAGATTTCATATGAGAAGAATTGGAGAACGGAGTCGGTTTTCCTAAGATAGACGGCTTTGGATCCTTGTAGGCATTAGGTTGTCGAACAACAGGTTTCACAACTTTAGGTTCCACGATTTTCCCACCCATTTTAGCAACGAGTTTCTGCAACTCTGCTATCGCTCTGTCCCTGTCTTGTAACTGAGCTTTCAACCCTTTAATTTCCAAATTCTGTTCATTCATTTCTCGAAACGTTTGGGAAAGTTTTTCTTGCAATTTATTATCATGTGGAAAACTACCAACGTCTTTTTGCAAAGCAAGTTCAAGAGAATGACAATGTTTTTGAAGGAAATCAGTTTTGTGTTGAAGTAACTCAAAAGCCTTTTTGTCAACATTTTCTTTACGTTTCGAAAGCTCAATTTCAAGACGTTCACATTCTTTGCTCTTATCAAGATATTGACATGCAACTTCAGAATATTCATCAATATCAGCACAAGATGTAAAATAAGCATACATAACATCTTTAGAAACGCATTCTTGCAAGAGTAAATCATATTCATCTGAGAAATCAGACTTCTCTATTTGAAGATCATCAATGTGTTTCTCAAGAGATTCAACATATTTTAAGTCATCAAACATTTCAGTCCGAATGAACTCCTCAAGTTGAAGGACAGTTTCTTTAATCAATGCCGTGTTTGGAATTAAGAGTTCTTTCACAAGCAAGGTAATATCTTGAGGAATCGGACGTGTCCACTCAGCATTTTCACGTTTTGCCCAATCTCTTTCGACAATAGATTTAACATTATCTATGTGGTGTTTAAGAATACCTAATGTTTTCCTACTCTTGCTTTTAGATTCATCTAGAGGGAGGTAGTTGATGTATTTGTAAACATTAGATTTCTTAGGGGCAAATGCTTTCTTCCATTGAATTCTCTTTTGTTTGCATTCTAGAAACACTTCCTCACGAGTTTTCTGAGTTTGTTTGTTGAAAAGACCATAAAGACTATTCTCATAAGCATAATTATATGGTTTCACAAACTCCTTATTGACAAGTGGTTGACTATCATCATCCCAAAGGGCAGTCTCTGCACTAGCGGCACTAACAGGCATGCAATCAAGATCGATTCTTTCAGTCTCATCAAGATAAAGATGCGGGTTCGCAGTTTGAGCTTTGGCAAGGTACTCAGGACTGGCAAAGCTAGCTTGACCCTTAAACATCGATGGAGGTGCTAGCATTCTTACGGATTGAATAGAATCATGCGTTTTATAAACAACGTTCTTCAAAAAATCGACTTGTGCTTCTAGTTTCGTTACTTTTTCAGTTTCTTTATCATATCTACTTTTGAAGTCTTGTTTTAACGCATCTACCTCTTGTTTCTTATCCTCAAGAATTTTAGCAGAATCAGTAGTGGTCATAGAGAGCTTTTGTTCAAGTTCATTAACTTTGGTATTGGCAAGGTACGTTTTTTGACGTTCATCCATTAAGAAAACATTATATTGCCGCTTCTCTTTGGCTAATAACTCAAGAGTTGTATTATATTTGTTTTCAAAATCTTCCTTTTGACTTTGTAACGTACTGCCCTTGTACCCCTCAAGCTCTTTGGTCTTTTGAAGAAGCTCAGCCCTATTACTTTCAAGGGTCTCATTAGATTTAATTAGAGCGGCTTTGCATTCTTCAAAGTTTTGAGTGAGCGCTGCGTTTGCCTTCTTTAATTGCTTTTGATTCTTTCTAGTTTCATTGACATCTTTTTGTAAACTAGCAATTAAATTAGCAAGCGCGACACGCTCCTCATCATCATACTCATTTGCATGTTGATCATCCTCAAACGCATTATTGCACATGTCTGATGAATTGGGTTTGGTATTGCTATCAACCTTTTTCGTCATACATGTGTCACTAAGGTTTGTTGTTTGATCACTCTGCTCATGCGTATTGGCATTGGCAAACACATTAAATTCAGCATTGTGTACCTCTTCCAATGGCTCAGAGTCATAAACAGGACCATTATCATAGGAAGGTGTATTGCTGATGACATTCTCAGAGTCGATGTGTTGTTTGTCAGAGCTGCTGTTGTCTTTCCCAGAGCTGTTATGATCATTCTGCTCACCATGCGTTGTTTTCCCTGTTCTACAGCTGTCACTTGCATTACTTGATATTGTCTCGTTACTTACAGTTGAAACTGGACTCGTATCCATTACATGAATCTTTGAAACCGTGCACTCTTGCATTTTCAGCCTTTTGTCAATCATCTTCTTGATCATGTCTTTTGCATGAAGTAGGCGTTCATCCAAAAGCCTTTCAATTGATTCCATGTTTCCAAATATCAAATCTCTGAATGATTTTGCTTCCATTGTAGTGTAGTCTTTGAAGTGTTGATTTGCATCTCGAACTTCTGACTCAAAATTGGGATTCTTGAATAGCTGTGAAGCAAAGAATGGTTGAAACGGTGTTCTGAGTGTTTTGAAGGCATTCCGGGAATTTGTCTCATGAAGGTTTTTGTTGAGTAACTCATTCTCAAGATTCTGCAAGTGGTCTCTTAAGTCATAAGTGAACGTGCGATGATCATTTCCGAAAAAGGAATGAAAAGCACGCATATACAAAGGATTGTACGAGAAGGTCTCTCTTTCCAGACGTTTTAGATTCGTTTTAAGATCACTGAAAGCTTGCATACAACGTTGTTTAAGGACTTGTTCTTGTAATTGCATCTCTCGTTCTTCTCTGTCTGAACACGCATTGCTCGTTTCCATGATGATGGTTTCTCAGTTGATGAAGTGAAAAATGGATCTTAAGTAGATGTGTTGTGATTGGTTTGTGGTTGCAATTTCGAAAATTCCGATTTTTTTCCCAGTCCGACAATAAATTCCTCAGTCCGACAAAACGGTAAATTGAAAAATTTGTCTTACCAAATTTTGAAATCAAGTCCGAAATAGCCAAAAACTAATAGGGAAAAATTTTGAAAAGTGAAAATTTTTGACAAAAATAAAACCTAAAAATGGCCTAAAAATTTGAATTTTGGTCCGAAAATTTGAATTTTTGGTCGAAAATTTTTTCGCATCGCCAAAATTTGAAATCAAAGCATAAATGGCCTAAAAATGGTCTAGGAAAAAATAAATTTTAAAATGGTTTTCCCGCCAAAAAACTCTTTTTTTTTTTTATTTTTTTTTTATTTTAATCTTCGTGTAAACGATATTACGAAACTAGTCTAGATGGTGGCTAAGTCGAAAAAATACCCGAACAAAGTTTAGCTAAAACAGGTCATCGGAATGTGCCATCGGAATGTCCATCGGAATGTGCCATCGGAATGTCCATCGGAATGTTCATCGGAATGTGGCTTAGATCGCAATGCACTGTCGGAATCCCAGATCGCAATGCGCTGTCGGAATATGTTCAGATCGGAATGTGTCTAAAACAAATTTGGCAGAGTAACGACTCAAAAGTCCCTTGAAACCGTCGGAATCCCAGATCGCAATCGGAATGTCCAGATCGAAATAAGGTATCGGAATCCTTAGATCGCAAAGTGGAACCAGTTGGTTATTGCGATCAAACCCCTATTTTGTACTTTCCGATGGTGGTACAAGCTAGAATTTCGGAAAGATGAAAAACAAGAAATTTTCAGCTTTTGATCCAAAAAACTTGTGTTTAAGCCAAAAACCAAGATACCCAAGTCACAATGGCACGAATCAAGAAGGTATACGAATCGAAAAACACTAAAAAACAAGAAAAATCTTGAATTCGTGGATGAAAGAAGGATTAAAGCAAATAAATCAAATGAAAACGCAACAACCAATCACAAAACTACCCCATGGCGATTGATACCAATTGTTGTCCCAATATATGATGTTATATAATCACGAATTAAAGAAAGAAAGGAAGAAATGAGAAGAATTCTAGAGAGAGAAAGTAGTGAGAGAAAGTAGAGAGAAAATGGTTGGTGAAACTTGTGGAATATTAGATTAGAGAGAAAATGAAATGACCAACACCCTTCCTAACATGCTAGGAAGGGTTTATATAGCCTTTGCTTACATGTAGCTTAATGGGCTATATGATCATGGGCCGGGCTTTCCTTTTGGGCTTTGGTTACTTATTAATGAACCTTAGCTTAAAGTTAAGCCCGTAATAACACGACTAATATACTACCTATTACAACGTTCTAAAATACGATACATAATAAACATATGACCGAGCATTCTTGTTTGGCTCAATATTTTGAGGTCAACAGGTTTGGAAGCAAAGGCCCTATATCTGGTGTTGGACAATATCTTATATCTAAAAACCCTGACGTTATGGTGACAAACCAGGTGATTTTCAAATCTTTTTTCTTCTGTTCTCATAACAATATAGGGTTCTCCTTTATACCCTTTATGTACTTACTGTATCCCACTTTCGCGCATGACCTCATCTTATGACATGAAATGGGTTTAAGAGTCACCAAGAAAATTGGTTTGGGATTAACATGAACTTCTTTATAATTTAAAATATATGTAGCTATGTCTTGACTATCGAGTTATCCCAGACAATATATTTTCTTTTAGTCAGCTCATTAACGTTTAAGTTAGGGTAGTAACTGAGTTGAAGTGTATTATATTTTTTGTAACCCGAACCAGAACCCAATAAGGCCTTACAGGGTCGGGGTTTTCTTCACACACACTCACAATCGACGGTCTAGGATGTTCTTCTATTTCAGATTGGCGCTAAGTATACTCCACTTCTGCCTGGGGATATATATATATATATATATTATGAGAGGTGATTTGCACAGTCAGAAAATTGATTGGTTTTCCCATTGTCTACCTACTATTTTTCTTGCTGGTTTTATCAGTAGAACAATTATTTAAAGTAAGGAATTTGGTAAGGATACTTTTTGTCGCCAGTTATTGTTACATATTTAGTAGATTTTTACAGGTTTTTTTATTTGTATTTCTTATATCTTCTCCTACTATAATGTTTTACTTTCGATTTGTTGTTATGTGATTTTTACTGGCTGGAGCATGAATAGGTTGTAATGTTGTGAATCGCGTTACTTAGGTATGTGGGTCAATTAGTTATAATTTTGAGATAAAAGGTATTGAATGAGGTACCTTGTTCACGAGTGACATTAGTTTCTCCGGACTTGAAGGGACACCATATTGAAGAAAGCCTTGCAATTTCACTGAAAAACAAATTATGAGTAAACATTATCGTCTCTGAATCAAGATGTAAAAAGTTCTTAACCATATTATCAAAGTGCAATTGAGTGCAATTTCTGTTGTGAAGTCAAAAAGAGTAAATCCACCTTTTGTAACCCATTCATATACGCCCTACATGTAAAATGCTATATTTACAACATAGAACTCATTATTGAAATGTTGAAATGTAGAAAACTCATGTCGCTCTTATCGTGGCGGCCTGCAAAGTTCATTGGGAACATGAATAGAATACTTTACCAAGTTATTAAATCTGAGTAATAATATTTTTGATTTATAAATCAATTTTAAAAAGAAACTTGTGTAATTCTGAAATTCTAATTTGCAGTGACAAGGGGTTAGGATCCCCAAAATTTCACGGGTCACATCAAAACATTAAGTTGATCAATCTGAAAAGATGAATTTCTCGTCTTAGCAACCTGTTTATTTTTAGCAACAGTCCCTTAAGTTACTGCCCAAGTTATACAATTGATTGTGTATATTCATTGTTTGCCAACTACTACGTATAAAGAGAGACTCACATATTTTCTTTACTCAGCTAAAAAGCTTTGCGGGTAGAATTCTCTTTAGCATTATCTCTGTCCCTTAAGTTACTGCCCAAGCTATATTTATCTGCACGAAGAATACATTCCAGGTTATGCATCTGTAAATATCCAAATAGAGAATCCAAATCACATGACATACGTAGCTTCTAGCGAATTTTTAAAACTACACAAACAACTTATATCAACTCATCAAACTCCATTATCTAGCGTCCATTCCAATTAAAGTCATTCAATCCTAAAACTTATAAATGTATGATAAAAAAGGATTAAAAAAGAGCATGTACATCAATACGAACCCTGATCTCATGAAATGCATCAAATATATTGTGCCTTGGGGTTTTTGAATACCTATTAGTTCATCCGGGATAGAGATACTAAGAACAAACTCGTTACTCCTGCTATGTTAGAGAAGCGGAACTACAAATCAAACTTTTGGCAATACTGCTAATGTGATCCCGACGATAACTGTTCTAACGACACTACTTTTAGCATTTAACATCATAAAAGTCTCGAAACTTCACTCTTTATGTCATCTGCTTCAAAATGAAATCATCATCCAGGAAAGTGACGTTCATAGGCTCTCCTCTGCAATGGTATGCGTGTTAACAACATCCAGATACCCCTGCCAAAAACAAACAAATGAGTTATGTATTCAAATTGAAGATCAATTGTAAAAACTCACATCCAAGAAAAAGGCGAAAACACAAAAACCATCAATAAGCTAAAGGTTGAGACACGAAATGAGTAGAACTTGAGACACAAAACAGAAGTAATACCTGCAGTATTCCTACAGCATCAAATTTGTCACTTATTGTTTTGTTCAATCGCGTGGAAATCGAATGGCGTCAACAATACCTCGACATTCTGTTGTCACCAAATAAAGCACATCAAGTAATAAAAGTTCATGTTGTTATACAGACCTGAAGAATGAAGTAGCCAGCCCAAATACTTTTCTTTCATGACATGTGACCAATTAAACCTATACAGGTCTAAAGTCTGTTGACATGAGTTTGTAGAAAAAATTTATTTAGTATGGTTATGATACCATAAAGTCTTCAAAAATTTGAACATTTACAAAAGGATTATAAGATTAGAGTCCCTTTGCTTTGTCTTTTTCTGACATTTAGAACTTTTAATCTTTGTTCTTACCATCAATAAGGCACTCCGCAGAATCAAGAGCACCCAAACGATCCTTTGATTAAACCCAACCCCATTAATACATATTAAAAGATATAGAGTTTAAGACATATTTGTTCTGTTATAGCCCCCAACACTTGTGAAAAGTTTTCATTATCCAACAGATACTCTTCTACCTGGCATGATGTTCGGGAGAAACTTATTAACTGGCAAGGAATGGTCTTTGTCATCATGTGAAAGTAGTCAAGATGAAACTTCAGGTGACTTCACCTGGATTGTCGACATGGGTAGTTATCCTCAAAATCTACTAAGACAAGCAGATCGAACGATTAAGTTTCAGGGTGGACCATGGAATGGTCAAAGGTGTAGTGGGGCTTATAATCTCAGGCAGAACATGATCTTTACATACAATATGATTATAAGTGAAACAGAAGTATCCTTTTCTTATAATCTTGTAAATAGTTCTATTGTATCACGCTTCACCTTAACTTCTAGAACTGGGCAGTTAGGACGTTCAGTTTGGGTGGAAGATGCTAAAAGATGGCAGGTTATTATCATTACAAAAGATAATTGTGATTCATACAACATCTGTCATGCTTATGGAAGCTACATTTTAATCTCACAGACATGTTCCTGCTTGGATGAGGTAAAATTTAAGCCTAGAAACCAAAAGGGGTGGGAGAGACAGCAGACTGGTCTGGTGGTTGTGAGAGGCGAACACAGTTGGACTGCAAAGGGGGATCAGATGGTTTTATCAACTATTCTAATGTGAAACTTCCAGACACAAAGACTTATTGGTTTAACAGAACAATGTCCATGTCGGAATGTGAAGCAATATGCCTAAAGAATTGTACTTGTATGGCTTATGCAAATACAGATAGTTTCTGTCAGACTTTTTATGCCTAATAGGTTTCATGTAACATATTTCTGTTGGACTATAACTATACCCGATAGTGTTTGGATGTTTATGTGATCTTTGAAGTTTCTATATGCAGAATTAATATTGCATATACTTCTTATGCCACATCTTTAAAATAACCAGACTACTAATTCAGATTTATTCGTGTACCTGACCCCACAGCAGTAGTAGCTTGCCTATACTTCTTATATTGAACATCAACATTAGCAAAATCACCCTTGACATCACCATCGCTGATCACACTACCATTGATCACCATCGTGGCTACATCTTTATGGCTTTTGCTTCACAGCAATGCCCTTAATAAGTAACATTGCACAACTTTGTGTCGAGTTTGCTGTCACCGTCATTGTGTAGCTTGTCTCACATGTGGCTTATGCCTTTGTGCAGATATTCGTAGACTAAAACCACTGCACGGACCTGATATGCAACACTACAACATATCAAAATGCAATTTTACATCGATGAGGTCATATTGGAAGAATAGTAAAACCAATTTTACCTTTCTCCAATGTCGTAGCTACTTCGGCCTCCGTCTCTTTGACCTCTGAAAGAAGAAGATTCTCCTTTGGCTGCTGGTGGCCTTGATTTTACTCTCAGTTTCTTTCTGTGAAGTTCCTACAGTATGTCTTGTTAATTCTCAAACAATAGAATTATCACGAAAACAAACCTTGGTTTCCACTAAAACACTTGCATATACATTGAATTGGCGAGTAGCAGCCTCAACTTCTTCGGCAGATGACATAGTCACAAAGCCAAAACCCTTGCTTCTACAAGGGATGCCACATTTAATAACTTTATTTCTAGTGCTCAACCACTGCAATGTAAGCAGCTGAAAGCACCATTGCCCCCGTCAAAATCATTTACCAAAGAAATCATAAGGAGAGCAGTATATGCTCTTAAAACACTTTCCAAGGTATTCTTTTTGTTCTATTTGAATTTGGTACCAAACTCATTTTAAATCTATATAACAAAATCTGACATGGAAGATCGCTTTTACAATATTTGAATGAAAAGTTATATTCAATTTTGTCGATCAAAAGTTCATCTGCCCTCTTTTAAATGATGTATGGATCTGGTTCGTCAAGTTCTATACTTCTATTATGTATTCTTTGTATAAAACTGATTATTAGACATAATCTCTTGTGCATTTTGCAGGATGAAACTGGATTGTACAAAAATCTACTTCAAGAGTATGCACAAAAGATGAACTATGCTATCCCATCATACGTCTGCACTAAAGATGATAAAAAGGGTCGGGATTCCCCTTTTACTTGCACAGTCGACATAGGAGGTATCAAATACATTGGTAGTACAGCAAAGACAAAAAAGGAAGCATAACTTAAAGCGGCAGAAACTGATATTTTGGCTATTAAAATGAGTGCACCTGAACAAAACA
>JANFOE010000845.1:0-258533 GCA_025667525.1 Glebionis coronaria
TAGAGACGATGCCGAGAAAGCTAAAGCCAATGCTGAATTGGAGTTCAAAGAAATGGAGTTTCTCTCGATCAGAACCGACAATTTGCATGAACCGAACAAGTCGATTATCGAAAGAAAAGAGGCAAAAATCGCGGCGAAATATGCACTCGTTGATTAGGATGTTTTTTTTCCATATTGTATTTTTTTGGTATTGTTTTTTTTTCCGTATTTTTTTTTAAGTATTTGTATTTTTATTTGAAGTATTTGTAATTTTTAATTTTATGAAATGAATTTTTATTTTGTGTGAAAAATGAAAAAAGAAATAAATTGGTGAGTGGTGAGACCCAAGTGAAGAGGAGAGAAACTAGTTGTGAGTGAGGGGTGTTTAGTTGGTTTTTTGTTTTGGTTAGTTGAGATAATGTGGCGCTGAGGTGGCACAAGTGAAGAGGTAAAACCTTGTCGTGACACATTTTACTCTTATAGCTTGAAATACTTAATACAATACCTGAAAGTAAAAAGCTTTTGCTTCAAAGACTTGGCTAGTGCCAAGTCTTTCTTCCAAACTTTCTAAAAAGCTTTATCATTTAGTGGTAAAAAGCTTTTGAAAAACTTTTTGTTATAGTGAAAAGCTTTTGATCAAGTTCCCCATTGCATATGCTCTAAGTACATTCAATTCAAGTGTCAAAACTAGGATGAGCGCGGTATCGGCATCATATCGAATTAGTGGGACTGATTTTTTTTTCCAAGCATAAATTAATGGTACCGTACTGAACAAGATTCGGATATCGGTACCGAGAAATCGAGATTTTCCCGTTTTGTTTCGGGTATTTCCCGATTTGATACCGATCTCGTACCGAATATTTTTCCACCTTATTTCGTAGTACTGGTATCGTACAGAACGGGATTCGGGTATCGAGAATCGGTACGGTTCCGGTTCGATTTCGGGACGAAATGTTCATCATAGTCTAAACTAATTTGCACATTTTGGGATACTTAACATTATGCATTACAGAGTTGTACTGTATTTTATAATGTGTTTTATCTGCTTATACTGTGAGTGTCTCAATAACTTTTATGAGTGTACAAATTATCTCCCTTAAACAAAATCTTGTCTTGTCGATTGCGGTTAAATTGGTAAAAAATCTGTAAATTTTGCGAAAAATACTGAGACTCGCTGTAAACTTGTAATCACTTATATGCCGACCACTAGGTCGTGAGGCCAAAAGATGTTTTCTATTTATCGATTTTCGTAATTTTTCTTGTGACTAAACTTTTAAGCTTCGCCTATCGATTTTATCATGGCTAGTTTGGAGCCCGCATTTAAATAAAATATGAAAAAAAAATTGAAAAATAAACGAAAACCATCTCATGTACTGATTATGAACTCATACAAGGATATTGAGTAGACAATTGATGTATCAGACTCGATCCTATCTTTCGTAGCATGCCTTCCCATCTGTCTTGCTCATCAGTTTAATAACTGAAATCTGTGAAATCTAAAAATCAGTTTCACGAGTTGTTTTGTATCTCTTATAAGTTGATTTTTTTTTTAAAATCTTGCTAAAAATAAACAAAACTTGTCAAAAATATCAAAAATCGTGCAAAAAATATCAAAAACTTAAAGAAAATGTTAATTCAATTAATTTCGTCTAAACCAATTCCAAGCTAAAAAAGTTAACAGCCCGATTAACCCGACTATCGATTCAAAGTTCTTTCATCGTCGCATACAATAAATCAAAATTTGAATGGGCAGTTTTAAATCACAACTTTCTGCCCAATTTAATAGGAAATGTGTCAAACTAAATACATCGAATTCAAGTGTCTAAACCAAACAATATCTCGCCAAACTCGGAATAAACACGTAGTTCAAATTATGATCGATTCTATTTGTAAACCTAACTTAGAGATTATATGAATAAGTAGGGGTCGATAGAAAAATAATAAGCTAATTTAGAGATTACATGAATAAGTAGGGGTCGATAGAAAAACAATAAGCTAATTTAGAAATTACATGAATAAGTAGGGGCCGATAGAAAAATAATAAGCTAATTTAGACATTACATGAATAAGTAGGGGTCAATAGAAAAATAATTGTTTTAAAAGCTGGTTTTTTAATTGACTAGTTCAAGTTATTGGATTGTCTCCTCAATTAGTTTAACTCAGATCAACCCGGGTTACTAAGAAACAAAAAGATATATAATTTTAATATGTATAATTATTAATTAATATGTCTTATTTTTAAAAAATATGTAAAAATTAAAATCTAATCAGGTCTCGAGAATCGAAATAACTCGGGTCATTTCAAATCCGATAGGTTTAATCGGATTTGAATATGTAAAACCCGGTCTAATTTGACCTGTTTTAATTTGATCTGAGTTTTTTTTCCCAAAATTGATTCAATCGGTTAAACTAGCCGAGTTAAACCCTACATGGATTAGTATCAATGTTTTGAAAACCGGTTAAGTCGATCCGGTCGAGTCACCTGGTCCGAGTCAATCCAGGTTAAACCGGGTCAACCCGGTTTTAAAATTTTTTTAATATTTTTAATAATTAACAAGATTATATAAAAAGACAATGAAAACTTACGTATATTGAACATATAAACTATTACCAATCAATATAACATGTAAAAATAAAATTTCGACGGAAATACGTTAAATTTACATATTTTTTAAAAACAACCCTAAAAAATCAAAACCCAGTCAGTTCTCGGGAACTGGGTTGACCCGGATCACCCCAAACCCGACAGATCAAGCCGGGTTTCGAAAATATAAAACACGAGTCAATATGACCCGGATTTTTTCAATCGAATCTGTGTCGACCCGGATTTGAAAACCTTGATTAGTATTAGAAAAACGACAAATTAATAGGTCTGAAATATGAACAATACATAATTGTTACTAGTACTACATAAGCCAAAAACACATGTTCATTTGTTCCTTGTAAACAAGCTAGGACCCTATAACATAGTAACACACCACTAATTCAATGTTGCTAAACAAAACTTGGGTACGAGGGTCCTCTAAAAGAATATAAAGTTCGAACCCACCATTTTGACTTGACTTTGTGCACCTTTCATAACGAGCAACATCACATGTCGTCGACGTCGTACTACTACTCCGATCGCCATTTGAGGGGCCTATCGTTAGTTTTATCGTAAGCTGGATAAGATGTTTTATGTTCGATTATAGGTCATGTCAATTGGTGTCGCTCATACGACGATATAAGGCTTGATACATGATGGGGACCGAGTACGTGTTGTCGTTGTCACGATAGGTCGAAAATAATACAAGGATCGGGTTGTGGACATGTATGTTAATTCGTTTCGTTAACATGAGATGATACATACAACAAAGATATCAAAAAATTACCAAACAATGTGTATGATATTGACGTATAATTTGTTTCCAAAACTTAAAACGTTAATTATTGATGCATATGATATACAACAAGAGAAAATCTCTGGTTTTTTATTTGTGGCCCCATGTTATGCAGATCCCAATGCAGCCACTGTCAAATTTTAGACGTTCAATTTTTATATAAATTTTTCCTACTCACGTAATTTGTTGTCACATCAACTTTCTCTCCGACGACCTACAACTAACACAACAAAACTTTCTAATTTTGTTTTTTTATTCAAAAATAAAAACAGTACATTTAATATAAAAAAATTACATTTATTAAAAAATATTTCATAAAATATAAAAACATTACATAAAAAAATATATTAAAATAATAATAATAAAATAGTAAACTAAAAAACTTAAACTCCCGGATTAACAAACCATTGCAATTCAATCGTGCTTCATGCGGGCCTTTGTTTCAAAATTTTCCAACATCCAGAGTATGCAAAGTCCGAATGGTAAAGATTGCGATATTTGAATGTGGTTTCTTGATTAAAAAAATATCTTTAGAAGTCCTATTTGAATGTCAACGTATGACATTACTGTAAATTGAAGAAAATTTAACGACTTTAGGACGAATCACACTATTTGTTGATAACGTCGTCATAACTTCTTTTTCGATAAGTCATTTTGATATGAAAGTATTCAAGCATCTTCGACCAAAACGATTTCGTCCTGGAGTCAACGTCTCTGAAACGTTTACCCAAACTTCACACAAAGTTATCTCCTCCTCGGTAGTCCACGAATATTGGGAACTCATTATATTAGATGGTATAAAAATTGTAATTTAAAGAATTGTAAGTTTAATATGTGTGAAAAATAATTGATTGAATGAGTTTTTATAAGGATAAAAAGTTAAATTTAAAAAAGTTTTTTTTTATTTAAATACAACGGCTAGTTTTCATTTTCTTTTCTATTTTCTTATTTTTCAAAAAAAAGTCGTGTCTCAGACTGAATTAGAAAAAACGATCGTATCGATTCGGTCACCACAACAAACCGACCGAGTTCGACTTCGTCGATCGATTCGACGATCGATCGCGTTGCAACCAATTCTTAAAACAATTATTAAAAATTCATAAAACAACTACTATAAACGTATTTATTTTTACTAGCAGGGTAACCGCGCGTTGCGGCTGCGAGTACTTTGTAACATAACTTTCAGTTAATAATATTTTAATTTTATGTTTTTGTTACAGCGACGTCTTATAAACGAAAATTGAAAGTTTGGGTAACTTTATATAATTGTCTAGCAGAACCAATGGCGACTTCGGTTTGCGGTTGAAGCCGTTGGTCTGATTATACATTCAAAACTCTATACACCATTATTTTAGGCAAATATCATATGTAATATGATTATGAAAATATATGTTTTAAATTGTTGTATAATATAAATATTATATATTTAATTAATTAAGTGTATTAGTAATTATATATAAATTTATATTGATTAATTTAAAAAAAATAGTTTTGAAGTGACATGTGTACAATGTGTTGTATTATTTATAAATTATGGTAAAGAGGTGTTTTAATTATATATTAATTAAAGTATTTAATGTAATGTGTTGTTGTAAAAATGTTTATGCTTGTTATATTTGTACATATGCATTAATATATTGTATTACTTAAATTAAATTTTATTAAGTGCATTAAGAAGATGTACAATAGGCTATTGTAATTGTACTACCTAATTAGTAGTATTTATTAAGGAGAGAGATACCAATTTGCTAGTATAGATTATTTTGTATAACTTGATCTATTTATGATGTTGTTTTTTGTTTCGAAAGGATTATCGGGTGAGATCGCTTTTCGATGGAGCTAGCTTCTTGTTCTCTTTATCCACATTTCTTTAATTTTGTACATGTCGTAATAATATATATTAAACATGATTTGAAGAGACCTCAAAACACTTTAAGATATATTAAACAAGATTTGAAGAGCAAAACAGAATGAATAAAGCTAAGACAACCAGTGCTACTCACGTGTAATCCTATTATTTACATGATAATAGTTTTACATATCAAAACATAAAAAATAAAGATCAAACTAAGGTTTCAAGATAAAGAACAAGTGAGAGAGTAACTATGTGTTAAAGACACACAGATAGAATGAATTGTGATACAAATAAGGTATGACAACCCAAGGGAGTAATCAACACAATCATGGGCTTTTAGAGCCGTTGGGGCCATGGGCTTGAATACATGGGCTTATGAGTACAAGAGAAGATTCAGCATTCAGCAACAATAGTCCTTCCATCATAAACCAGAGTGCACAACAAGTCTAACTTGTAACTGAAAATTTAAACATAAACATAACGAGTCCCTGTGGTTAAGTATGGGTGACAGATTGAGTCATATGTTTTAGCATCCCCCCTTAATCTGACAACCTATACAAGTTAATCATACCAAGCTTGTTACAAACTTTTGGTGCAAATCTGTTTCCAACCCTTTAGTAAGGATGTCTGCAATTTGATTTGCAGAATCCACCTTTTTAGTTTTAATAATACCACTTAAAAAAATTTCCCTCACAAAATGAAGATCAATTTCAAGATGTTTAGTTATCTCATGAAAAACAGGGTTGGCTGCTATCTTGATAGCAGAATTACTATCACAGTGAAGTGTGACTGAGAGCAGGTTTTCACACTGCAAGTCTTTCAAGACTTTGAGCACCCCAGATCACCTCATTGGTTACTGAGGCAAGAGCTCTATACTCTGCCTCAGTAAAAGACTTAGAGAGAGTGTTTTGTTTCTTAATTTTCAAAGAGACTAAATTTCCATTTATAAAAACACAATACCCAATCATAGATTTTCTTGTGACAACACATTTAGCCCAATCAACATCAGAATAAGCATTAAGAATTATACCATAATTCCTTGTGAAATAAATACCTAAACCTGGAGAGCTCTTAAGATATCTCAATATCTTAAAGGCGATTTTGAGATGAGAGTTCAAAGGAGAGTGCATAAACTGACTTAAACAATGCATAGCATAAGAAATGTCAGGCCTGGTGTTAGTTAAGTAAATAAGTTTTCCCATGAGTTTTTGATAATCAACAATATTAGCAAGTAAATGGGGCCTCATTGGTGGTCTCATTAGTGATGAAAAGCTTAGCAGGTTTACAAGCAAGTATCCCATATTCAAACAACAAGTCAAGTACATACTTCCTTTTGTTTAAACAAACACCTTTGTCAGTGTCAACAACTTCAATTCCCAAAATATACATGAGCTTATCCAAATCCTTGATAAAAAAACTTAGTTCTTAGAAACGCTTTAAACTTATCTATCTTAACAGTGTTATTTCCAGTTATAATGATATCATCCACATACACAAGTAAGGCAAGAAAAACATTACCATTAGACTTAGTGTATAAAGAGTAATCAGATTTACTTTGAACAAAACCATTTTCATTTAAAACAGAGGTATGCTTAGCATTCCATTGTCTAAGAGCTTCTTTGAGCCCATACAATGATTTTTTAAGCATACAGACCAAGTTTTCACCCCCAGGAAGATATCCTTGGGGTGGTTTAAGATATATTAAACAAGATTTAAAGAACAAAACAGAATGAATAAAGCTAAGACTACCAGTGCTACTCACGTGTAATCCTATTATCTACATGATAATAGTTTTACATATCAAAACATAAAAATAAAGATCAAACTAAGGTTTCGAGATCAAGAACAAGTGAGAGAGTAACTATGTGTTAAAAACACACAGATAGAATGAACTGTGATACAAACAAGGTATGACAACCCTAGGGAGTAATAAACACAATCATGGGCTTTTAGAGCCGTTAGGGCCATGGGCTTGAATACATGGGCTTATGAGTCCAAAAGAAGATTCAGCATTCAGCAACAATAGTCCCTCCATCATAAACCAGAGTACACAGCAAGTCCAACTTGTAACTGAAGTTAAAACATAAACATAATGAGTCCATGTGGTTAAGTATGGGTGACAGATTTAGTCATATATTTTAACAAAGACTTTATCCCTACTACTTATAAAGAAAAAATCCTAAAACCTTGAATGTTGAAAAATGAGTTAATTATGGAATTGTTGAAAAATTAAATGCATAGAAGTTGGATATTAATTATGAAATTGTTGAAAAATTAAATACACATAAGTTTGATAAAATAGGAAATGTTAAAAAATTAAACCATAAACAATTGTATAAGTTACCGGGTCACGGGTTCCACCACCGGATTAATTCGGTCGAGTAACTTGGTCACGGGTTCCACCAACGGGTCAACCCGGTCGAGTCATCGGGTCACGGATCGACCATCGGACCAACCCGATTGAGTCACCGGGTAAGGGGTTCGGCCATCGGGCCGATCTTTTCGAGTTACGGGTTCAACCATCGGCTTAATCCGATCGAGTCACCGGGTCACAGGTTCGACAACCGGGTCAATCCTGTCGAGCCACCGGATCACTGGCTTCGACCACCGGGTCAATCCTATCTAGTCACAAGTTCAACCACCGGAACACGGGTTCGACCACCGAGTCAACCCGATCGAGTAAATGGGAACGGTGTCGCCTACGGGTTCAACCCGGACGAGTCACCGGGTTACCGATTCGACCATCCGGTCAATTAATAAATCATTAACTATCTATCGCTAGGCAATTGTTGGGTTACGAGTTCGACCATCGAATCAATTAACATATCATTATTTATATGTATTTAGATAATTCCGCTGCTATGCGCGGGTAATTTTATAGTCTCATATAAAAGATCAAAAGCCTACAACTCTTGATTTATTGAAAAGTTCTATTGTTCTTCCATTTATCATTTAGCAAGGATGGTTAGGTTCAGAGGTGTACCTAAGATTTTTAACAGGGTGTTGCATAATTTTTTTTCATTATTAGTACTAAAATTGACACACGTTACGTAAAATTGGGTGTTGCACATGTTGAGAAAACCTGTATTTTATATAAAATTTATCATTTCTGACTTAAAATAGGGTGTAACCCGTGCCACATCCGGCTCCCATGTGGGTCCGCCTATGATTATGTGTCGTTTAGTTTGTGAATTACAATAAAACTTATGAAATTTAATTATTTAAAACATTTACACATGTTTTGTTGACATAAATTCATAAAAACCGAATAAATATTTTTATATAATCTTTTCTAATTTTATAAAATTTTATATTTAAACGAGTAAAGATCGAAGGTTTTACTTTTTATATAAAATTTATTTTTCCTATTTAAACGAATAGAAAGCTGAATTAAAATTTTTTATAAAAAATTCTAATTTTTTTAAATATTCTATTTAAATAGTAAAGACTGAAATTTTAACTTTTTATATAAGTTTTATAAAAAAATTTATATAAAAATTATATATAAGTTTTTAATATAATTTTAATTTTTCTATTTAAACAGTAAAAACCCAATAAATAATTTTTACAATTTTATTATAAATTTATAAATTTTCTAATTAAACGAGTAAAAATCGAATATTTTATTTTTTATATAATATCATAAAAAAGTGTATATAAATTTTTATAGTTTTTTATATATTTTATTTTTTTATTTAGACAAGTAAAATAAAATAAACAATTTTTATATAAATTTTTTGAATTTTAATTTTTGATTAAAAACCTTAATAGAAACCATTAGAAAAAACATTATAAAAATAATCTCAAGTAGGTGAAAAATTCTTCGCTTTTTAGAGACATTTTAATTTCTTCTTTTTGATTATTTGAGAAAATTTTAATTTCTTAGTTCGTCACACTAAATATAATGTTTTTGAATAAATTAAAATATAAATGCACTAAATATCTTTAAAGTTTCCTCAACCAAACATTTTCGATTTTTGTTCGATTTATTTATATTGAGATTTTTTTTTAAATAGTGTTGTCATTTAAATTAGTTATTGTCTCATTATTTGTATTTAGAGCATATTGCAATGTGAACCAGACACTGTCAAAATGACACAGTATACAACAGAAAAAGTACAGAACATGTTTTACCCCCCTCAGTAAATTATCCACCTGTTTTTCCTGAGTATTTATGTAAAATAAAGCGACAAATTACGCGTATATAGGGGCGGAGCCAAAAATTTCGGTTTGGAGGTCAAAGTTTTATATTTTTTATAAACTACACTATAAAATGATTCTTAAAATGGACAAATTTTTAAAAAACCTAAAAATTTTAAAAATTTACGTTATAATATTTTCGTTAGGGGGTCACTTTCCTCCGCCCCTGCATGTAGGCTGTGTTTGACGAGGAGCGATGACAGAGCATTTTGGAGCAATAAACGGTGAGAGATAGCATTTTAAAATTTATTACTTGTTTGACAGAAAAAAAAAACGATGAACTTTTTAATTTTTAGTGGTCGTTTGGCAACAGGAGTTGTGGGCATTTTGGGGCGGTGCTATTTTTTAGGAAAGCTATTTTTACAACGCTTGTTTTAAGAAGCGGTGACAAATGAGCGGTGAGTTGTCACAGCTACCGCTCACTGATACTGCTCACAGCTACCACCAAAGACGAAGCCATGACGAAATATGATCGGGTGTCCAAATTTTTTGAACCTTAATATTATATATGTAAAAAAGGAATTAAAACGAATGGTAGAAACACGTTCCAATTGACAGAGTCTATTTAAGATGCATTTAGAAAAAATCGATGTTTTCTTCACAAATTAACACTACACAGAAAAAATCCATAAGAATCATAAGCACCCGCGAAAACCCTTAACTCTGTCCCTGACTATCGCCCATTACTACTGTTCAGTGCTACTGCCACAATTCTGGTGTTGACAAACACAACCAAAATGCCATAAAAAAAAAGTTGTTAATAATTTAGGAAACATTCATGAACACCGAGCTGTTTTGTACTTGAAAGAATAAATAGAACCAGAAAGTGGCAAAATAATTTACCTTTCATTAATAAATATTAATAACTACAGTAATTATTTAAATTTTGCTTCATAAAATACAAGCATGTAATTTATGGTTCATTCATTGTTGCCACTTTTTTACAGCTATAAAGTGATTATCATGTATAGAATGTTGCATTTTATTCCTACAAAACTTTTAATTCGATAGAATTCTTTTATGATAAGTTGTACTCGTAATAAAGTTCACATTTTAATTTGCCTATATCTATTACTATTGTATTTTGATAGTGATTGTTTGTCAAGTTTAAGAAAGAAAGACAAAGAGAAAACGAGAGAATTGCATAAATCGTCCTTCAGGTTTGGTCATTTTGTATGTTTCGTCATAAATATTTTGAAAGTATTGATATCGTCCTAAAATCAAAGTATTTCGCAAATTTTCATCCTTAATGTTTAGTTATTTTGCAGGTTTCGTCCCAAAAGTTTTTGTTATTTTGCAGGTTTCGTCCCAATAATTTTCCTTATAAGGACGATATTTGCATTAAAGTTTCTACACAGGGATGATCCTTGCACTCTTGTAACATTTAAGACGAAACATGCAATTTTGCCAAACTTTAAAGACGATTTATGCAATTTACTCAGAGAAAAATGAATAAGCTTTTCAAAACAAGTGGTGCGGTTCGGAAATAAAGTGGATGTAACTCGTAATAAAGTGGTTCAACACCCGTTTGTTACAGTTCGGTTTTGATTTTTATTTTTATATATCTGAGATTGACCGAACCGAACCATAAATAATAAAAAAAAATTTTAACTAAATATTCAAATAATAGTACATGTATGAATTAAATTAATACACTAGTTTTATTGTACAACAATTTTTTTTACTCCTAATGTTAACATTTATAAACATCTACGTGTAAAATTTAGTTAATGTGATCGTAACCAACTAACCAATAAACATCGAATAAATAATTTTTGTTAATATGTTACTTGATGCATTTCTTGTAACGAATTTTTTATCTATTCAATGTCATTTAATTATTCGAAAACGACTATTTATATTCTAAACCATATTATTATTTATAAACTTAAACTTGATTAAACTTATAAAATGGTTAACCGTAACTCGAATTGCGTGTAACCACTAATTTTGGATAACCGCATGTCCGGTTAACCGCCACGATTCGATTTCGAATAATAAATTAACTATTCGCCCTATCACCCCACGATGAATAGCTAAAATCGTCTAACTAAAAAAACCGTGAACACCCCTAAAAATGACAACGTATTTTCTGATACCAACAAAGATCGGATTTTTTTGCCATATGAAAGCTTTGTGCGATGAGAGCTTTTGTTGACGTGACAATAGGGGTGGAAAGAGCTGAGCCGATAAGTTTTACAAAGCTTAAGTTTGAGCTCGGTTTGTTTCGAGCTTTATTATTTAGGTTTGCGTTCGGCTTGTGGCATGTTAGGCAGACTCGGGTTTGGCTCGAACTCAGCTCGTTTATACGATTTGACAATGTAAAAATAAAACTTAAACTCGAGCTCGTTTCATAATATATATAAATTAGGCTCGTTAATAAGCTCGTTGATAAAACATTAGGCTCGTTTAAGCTCGCGAGCTCAAACGAGCTTTGTATATAAAGGTCGAGCTCGAGCTTGTTTCATAAACGAGCTGCAACTTAGGCTTGAGCTCGGACTCGAGCTCGTTTTTGCTCGACTCACTTGAGTTTTTTACCGATTCAATATCGAGTTTTTCAGAAGCAGCTTGGTTCGTTTCCACCCTACGTGACAATAGTTTGTTCTCGTGGCCTGAAGTCATTAATCCGATATGCGAGTGTTTTCGAGTCAAATCGAGTTGCATATATTTACACTTTAAGGAAATAAAAGGTTCAAAATGTTTATTATACATAAGAAAAGGGGTGTGAAAGGATAGATGGTATTGGGGTTAGCAATTATTGGGAGTCACAACTTCTGCCTACCGCAGCGATTTCTTTCTTTCCCATTTTCATTTTTTATTTATTTTTACTTATTTTTTAATTTTTTTAATTTATTTTTTATTTATTAAATTTAGATTTTACACTTGATTACGTCTTCTCCTATCCAAAAACACTCATTTTGGTATTTCCAACACACCTCAGATTCGCATATTTACCTCAATCAAATCAGAATATATTACCCTAAAAAGTTTACTGTGTAAAACTAAAAAACATGGATGTGACTACGATATGGAAATTATATTCCCTGATGATATTTACAGTCAAGACAAGACATAAAAACCAAACTCTAAGACGTGTCTTATACAAATTTCTCCTTTTGAGACTAACTTTTTAAGTAAAAAAGTTATTTATGAGAAAATTTTAAAAAGTAGGTACCAATTATTTTCTTAATTTGTAAAGTGTTTGGTGAAGTTTGGCATGTTGTAACTTCAAATTTATAACACGTATCTTAAATTTGGCCGAAATTTCAAAGATCCTTTGGTACTTTATAGGTAAAAATTGGAAGTATGCACTAAATTTGTTTCATACCACCTAAATTAGGGATATGTTTAGCGCGTAAGTTTATTAAAGTTTATCGTATAATTAGTTTATTGTTTTGTAAAAATAAACTACTATTAGAAATAAGTCTCGTTTACCTGACTGAGTTTAAAAGAACTTGTTAAACAAATAAGCTCTTAGATAATATGCTAGTTAAAATAGTATGTAAAAATAAGCTCAAACTCAGAATCGAGCTTCAGCAACTCACTTCAACGATCCACTCCTGCTCTTAAGAATACCAAAAATATCCTAGATATATGCATTTACGCAAAAAGAATATATTTCTTTGCATTTTTTTACAGTTGTGTTTTCAAGGTCAAAACTATGAATTTTAGTTAAAGACGAATTATACTTAAGGTAAAAAAAATTATAATAATAATCAAACTGAAAGTAAAAGTAGTAAAAACATCTAATAATATACATAAATAATGAATAAAATATGTTATTAGAGATGACTCATTAACGAATGGTCCTTTACCAATTCTGTGTATGTATGGCTTAGAGTAGGGGGAGTGATCGACAGTTAAGTCTCGTGTCAAACCACCAGTCGAAGAAATGGTTGGCTTATCACACCGCATCTGGTGTCAAAAAGCTTGGCACCAAAATCACAAGCCGAGTTCATAAGTGATTATTTTTGTAATAAAGTAGGTATTTATGAGCTAATATTATAATTTTATTTATTCTTTAACACTACTTTTTCTTTAATATACCACATCTTATAAAATGTAGTGGTAAAATAATTCTCGTGTCAAACACACTTTTTTTAGTACCCGCTTTAAACCTCAACCTTTATAAATTACTTTCTCTCTTTTAAAATTATTGTCCAGATTATTATTTTGAGACGTTTTAAATTAATAAAGTATTTCATTTTTAAAAATCGATAATGAATATAATTAAGTTTATCATATAATCCTCACTTGAACGTAATATTACAAACAATAAAAAAATTGTAAATTAATTGGTTAAAATTAAAATTGATATCATATAACAAGTAAAAGAGATAAAGCTGAAAAAATAATATATTTATTAAACTACGTGTTTTTTCGATAGATTATAAATAAAAAACGATTTAAAAGTTACCTATAATGCAAATGTAGAATTTAATCATGGTTTGTTACTTTGTACAAACTTGTCTTGCTAATTACTTTCAGAATTTATGTAAGCTACATTTTAGATTTAGTTAAAAACAGTTAAACATCACCACCTTCTTGGTTAAAAGTAAGAAGACATTGTTAAGCAAAAAGGTGGATGTAAAAAGTCAAAAGAAAAAAAATCAGAAAAGTCAATAAGCTAATTTGGAGTCACGTGTGTGTCTGCATGTGTATGTAAATAGACTCAGAATCAGCTACACATATAGAAGCTACTTCTGCTTATTACTTTAATTCATTTTTACCTTTTGGTCCACCTATCTTTGTTTTTACCATTACCACCTTTTCTTTTTACAGTATTTAATACTAACTTTAAACTCTATAACATGCATGTAATAAAAACTCTGGCATGTTTGAGAAATCACATTAATCACCTTGGTACCACACTAATTAGACTAGTTTAGGGTGGTAACATTGAACACCTAAAAAAAACATATTGTCATACATTATGCTCTAAATGCATTAAGTTTTAGCTCTAACAAAAAATGATACTTAAACTAGTGTTAACTTCGATTTGAAATCGACACAAATATAAACAGGTGTGGGTTAAGTAAAATTAGATTCGAGTCAGGTTGGAGTCAACTCATCTGACCTATTTATTAAACAGTGTTGAAGATAAATTAAATTGGTCAATTCGTCAACTCGTTTAAATTTTTTTCTTAGATTTAAAATTATTTATATTATGTTATACGGGATTAGTGAGTTAAATAAGAAACCGGTTTAACCCGATTAACCAATGTAATATGTCAACTTATGTACATAAAACGGGTTTAACTCATGTTAGGGATGAGCATTTCGACCCGAATCCCGAAATCGAACCGGAACCGTTCTGGAACCGTACCGATTCCCGTTACCTAATCCTGTTCGGGACGGTACCGGGACTACAAAATAAGGTGAAAAAAATTCGGGACCGCTAATTCGGGACGGGACCGGTACCAAATCGGGAAATACCCGAAAAAACGGGAAAAACCCGATTTCCCGGTACTGATACCCGTCCCGGTACCGATATCCGAATCCCGTTCGGTACGGTACCGGCACCATTATTTTATGCTCGTGAAATATTCGGTACCACTAATTCAGGACGAGTTCGAGACGGAACCGGTACCGTGCTCATTCTAACTCATGTAATCTGTCAACTTTGGTAAATAAATGGGTTAAATAGGTCAACGTGAAACCCACTTACATCATTTAACCTATGTAACTTATTAATCCACTGACCTAAATATATATACGAGTTAATTTAGTCAAGTTCAAGTTATATGTAAACATGTTAAGTTAATTACGTTGAATTCAAGTTTCTAACTCGTTAATTTATTAACCCGAACCCAACAAACACGAATTGTCACACCTAATTAACAACGATTTGTTTTTTTTTTTTTTTTTGAACAAGCTAACAACGATTTGTTAATTCACGCTTTTTGTGGATAGTCTTGGAACCATATGCTTTATAAACCATGAAACTGTAAGTGGCTTATTTGGAATATGTTGGATAATATAGGGTTAATTTATCAATTCATAAGTTAAAGCATAGAAAATCGTGTGTTTTGCTTTAAGCAACAGTTAACAGGACGTTAAACAATCTCATAAAAAGACGTAACTAAATTGATGTTCTGATTAAACAAGTAAGCATTTCTCGTTTTTGTCCACATTTTTTATAATATAAATACAGTAAATGTTTTACGTACAAGACTAAAAAGGTGTAAAAAAAGTATAGAGTGACAGATTAGGTGGTGATTAACATGAATGAATGACTTAACTTAACCCAAAATATTACTAATTGGAATTCGTGATAGACGTGTGATTATGGATCACCATTTTTGTCAATAAAGAAGCTTGCTTTTTTATTAGTTTAATGTTCTATTACTTTCTTTTAACCTAATCACACTTCAGTTAAGTCAATATTTTACTACTTACTAGTTTCAAACCTCATTATTAGTCTTCATTATCTACGTATTGTCAATGTTGTTCCAGAAGAATGTGAATATTTAGGTAGCTAGAGGCAGAGTCAAAATTTTTAATCTAGGGAGGCTAACCATACTTAAGACAAAAAGTCGTAGTGATGGGGAGGTTTAATGTAGAAAATAATAAAAAAATTGCTTGTAATAGACATAAATGATAAGTAAATTAGATTGATTAGGAGAGAATTAGCACCCACTAGTCCCCCCTACTAGTTCCGCCCAGTGGCAGACGCAGGGTATTGGGTAGTGGGTGGCAAAAACAATTTGTGACAATAGCAAAGTAAAAAAAATTTAAAATCCAAATAAAAAATCGTTTTAACTTAAAAATGGAAGATTTCATGTTTTTAGAGTGTTAAATGTCGAAATTCAATATGTGAGTGGGGGGCAATTTGCGTTTTTAGTGGGGGGCATTCAAAAAAATATCGAAAAATTACACTGTAATCTCGTATTTCTGGTCGAGCTATGAGGGGCGACGCCACCCCATACACAATACATGCATCCGCCCCTGGTTCCGCCCCTGACTTAATCAAAATATATTGTAACTTTCATTAGTAAAAGATTATGTTTTAACAAAAACCTAACTAAATCAAACAAACATAAAGTAATTTTGACGTGACCGGTATATTTTGTTAAGAGTCTGAGCGCGGTGGATTGATGGCTCACACCGCACCACTTAGCCCCTGTGTAATAAGGTCGCACGTCGTAATTATCAGTTGCAAAAGTAGCGTTTTGAGTAGATTTTTTCGAATAACGTGGGATATATGTTGACTTACAACATCGCATTTCATTTGACACGTGTGTCTTCTATTAAATGTGGTAAAATATCTTTTTAAGCGTTATAAGTACTCATATCGTACATGTCATATTTTTTTCTCCACGGCACCACCTACGGTATCTAACCGCTCTCAACTCTCTAATATGCCGAGAACCTTTAAGTATACGGATCATTGTTATAGTTTAATTTTTATGTTATTTATTTCATATATAAGTGCATATTGAGTATTTTGTTTATGTATTTATTTAAAGTGAGTATTATTAAAATGATTAGTAAAAATTTGTGTTTGTTTCGTGTTATCAAATAATTTTATGTTGTTTTACTTTGAAACCAAAGGCCTTATGCAAATTTCGCTCAAGACAGGTTAGAAGGTGCGGACACGCTCGTCACATCTAACTTAATACCGTCACGACGAAAATACGGGTTTAAGGAGGTCGCGCCCTTTTGCGGAGTCAATCGACAGTACCTCTTGTGAGATCAAGGGACATAACAGAGCCTCTTGCTAGGGTTCCGCTAACCTGTTGCAGTTTTTATTAACCAAAATCCCACGATTAGTTAATAATTGAAAATAAGCTATTTAAAATTATGGATCGTTACATTAGTTTTTCCACCAATATCTCAACAGTTGCATCTTTTAGGTTGGGGGAATGGTGCAAAAATCCCACTCGTGGGGTTGACATGGTAAAAACTCACGGGCGTGGGTTGCTATAAACCTCCCACGACCTCACCTAAAACCCACCTCCAACCTACGCGTGGGTTATGTTTTTCCAGAAAAATAAAAGCCATCAACGGTGACTTTTCCACCGTTCACTTCTCCCCAACTTGTGGACCCACATGTTTTATTACTACCCAATTTTATTTTTTATCCCCCTTTTTTTCTATATAATCTCCCTTTTACTTCTCAATTTTTCACATCTCACATACAATCTTCTTCCTCAAACCACAAAAATCATCTTCTTCCTTCAATTACCAACAATGTCCGGCCACAAACCCAACAATCCGGCAACTGTAGCCCACGAAGAAATTCCACCGTCTCTCCGTCGACACCTACCGAAACCTTTGTTAGGACTTATGTAATTGGTGTTTTGTAATAGGTTGACTAGGAGGTATGTAGTTCCTCCTAGTCATAGTAGTAGTAGGAGCAATACGTGCTTCTGGTCTGTTAGAAAGTCAAACAATATTATTAGTAGTAGTTTGTTAGGATATGCATGAGATATCTTATGAAAGGATGTGCATATCATCTGTTACACGTTTTTGAGTAAATGTAGTTTAGGGTTTCCTTGTAGTATAAAGGAACCTATCGGCAGAAGGGTTAGACACACCTTTTCACCATTTCATTTCATATCAGTAATATTAGAAATCCTTAGAAATGATCATGTTATTTGTAACACCCCACTTGGATAAGTGGACCGTTACGTGTATTTATGGCGTGTCATCAAAGCATAAGGTAAATGTCCTAAAACATTAACTGACCATAAAGGAATACCGGAATCAAACATCGGTAATCCAAACATAAGCCCAAAACATGAAAAGTAAAATACTGAAGGAAAGGACTAAACAATGTCCAAATAAGCATAATAATGTAAGAAATGCATAAAGTAAGAGGTCTGGATAGCTTCCATCCAAATGCACATGCTCTCAGAATCCTAAGAGCGTCCTGGTGTACCTGCCGTTAGAACATGAAAGGAACTACGGCTGAGCATAACGCTCAGTGAACGGATATAAAGCATGATAAGAATATACTGAAAGAAACAGGCGATAGAATACTAAAGCTGTAAGACTGATATGTAACATGTGGTAGAACTCTGCATAAAATCTGAGAAACCTGGTTCATATATATTGATACTGAAATATAAATATTAATTCTGAAAACATGCAATTACTGTATTTTATTTGCCAGAGCTTATATAGGTCACGTGCTGTAACAACCGTGCATGAATAACTGGAGGGGTGACCTCGTCATGCTGTAGAGGGGTGACCTCTAAATACTGTGTTGGGTGGAGGGATCAGCTCCAATGTGAAGGATGTAGAGCACACACCACATTCACCCTGATAACTTGTAACACATATAAGCCTAGGATGCATCCATACGCCCCACTAAAAATACTGATAAAATGGCCAAGCTGAGCTGAGTGGGACGATGCAGGATATCACTCTCCTGCATGTGAGTTACGACACCGGTGCCTCTAGTGCCGTGGTTACGGTACCTCCGTAACTAGTACATAAACTGGTCGTGCTTGTATATAATGCTCAGGCAATTTATTTAGTTATTAACATGATTACTGATAAACTTAAACATATACTGGGGAAAACATTTGGCTGAAGACGGGGAATCCTAATCATGCATCGAAAGGAAGTCCTTACTGAAAGGACGGAAAACCGTACCTCGTGTCCAGTAATGAATTAAGACTGAAAGCTGAAAGATCTATCCGACTTCATGGTTACTACATAAATAACGTACGCGAAAATAAGTTGACTGATTACTGTTTACCATTTATCTCAATTGTACTTAGTTAATTTATTTAATCTTGTAATACTATTATTATATAACTGATACGTCTGAATGTTCTAATATTTATGTTTAACGCATTCCTGTTCTATTATTAATTACGATATTCACGTATTTTGATGTTATAATAGTTCTATATTTAGTACCCTGTTTAATAACAGAAAGTTTCCTAATTTAGGTCGTTTCCCAAAATGAATAAAATTATTAAGTAATTATACCCTTTTTTAAACCTTATAACAACTTTATTTACTAAATACATTTAAATATAAAATTTATACATTTAAAAATTAAGTGCTAAAAGGTATAATTTAAAAATCTCCATTTTTATAATTTACTATATCCCGAGCCTACCGAGATACTCATTTTCGGTCGCACTAAAACAATTCCACTAACATATATATAAAATCTGTCCATTTGACTTAGCGACAACGAAATCTGTCCCTAAAAAGTGTCACCAAAAGCTATATTTTAAAACTGTCTAAAAACAATTCTGCGACAGAAATTATTGTCACAAAACTGTCGCTAATTCCAGAACCAAACCTTTTTATTTTCTGAAAAAAAAGTTCCCACTGCTCCTATCAAGGTTCCCACCGTTTATGCTGGTTTTCCACTGCCCGCAGTCCCAAACACTCCTGTTGCGGCCTAAACAGCAGATCCAAACGTCCATGCTGCTGCTGCTAACAGCAGATCCAAACGCTCCTACTGCGGCTGCTAACAGCAGATCCAAACGCTCCTACTGCGGCTGCTAACAACAGATCCAAACGCCCATGTAGGCTGCTATAATTAGTAGAATAACGTATCCTTCACTGGTCGACATGAAACTCAAAACACCCTCCATGGATATTGACCAACAGATGGATCTGATGGTGTTTCGTGATAAATCACCATGGCTGTGGTGATGAATGTGACGGTTGGGCGTGGTGATGAATGTGAAAGGAGACAGCGGCTGCTGGTAACGAGTGGTGGTGATAGGGTGGATCGAGGTGATGGGGCTGTAGAGGTATAATTGATGGTGGCCATGTGGTTAAGTACCGCGGCAGCGACGCGCTGTTGTGACTAATGGTCGTGGTGGCTGAAGGAAACCAACAGCGGCGGCTGTCTAAAGTGGCGGCTGGAGTTTTCTGGCGGCCGGAATAACTGACCGGAAAAAGGGAGGCGCCGGAAGAGAAATGGTAGCTAGGGTTTTCTCTTTTTTTTTTGTATAAATGAAAGTAAACTATACTCTTTGGATATTAATTTTTTTTTTTTAGACGGCTGGGTTTAAGGCCCATTCTTGTTTTCTTTTCTTTTTGTTGCCGCAGCCCAAACACACACACATGTTTATTTCATTTTTGACTTTATTTAAAATATTGTGTATTAATATTAGTGAATTCTTAAATACGGGTTTTACAATTCTTCCCCTCTAAAAAAAATAATGCGTCCTCGAATTAAGGATGCGATAATGTTGTGGTTATTACAATTCTCCTTCTCTAAAAGGAAAATTCGTCCTCGAATTAAATTAAGCTGGTAAAGATATAAAAACTGAAAGGACACATATGCTGAAAGAGCATGAAAGCTAAAAAGACATATACGCTGAAGGATTATTCGTCCTTGGATTAGAACATAATGCTGCTGAAAGGGTATAAACATGACATGACTAAAGTAAACATGAAACGTGACATGACTGAAAGAACTTAAGTGGATTTATTTAAAGGAAAAGGGATGAGAGGTCCGGATGGACTCCTCCGTTTCGAGTGGCTTCTCGCTCGAAACGATTCCTTCAAAGGTCTAACCACAATGAAAATCTTGGTCCTGATGACCCTGTCCTGATGAATACTGAATAGTTCTTGATTCCATACTTAAGATGGATTTTCTAAATCTGATAGAATGAACAAGCTATAGCATGTGGATACATGAAATGGTACGTATAAATATCCTGAAATATAACATTTACATATCTGAGCAAGCTGCTGAAAACATATAAGGGCGATTACGTGAACAATTTCGAACGTACAACGTGAGCAATTGTGAACGTGGTTCATAATTATATGAGGTACGCTCAGCATGAATTATATCATGAATGTGATACGCGAAACATACTGTGAACGTGGTACTAGAATGTATCATGAACGTATGCTGACTGAGATGTGAAACGTCTGCCTGGTTATGGAATAGCTGTGCTAAACTTGAGTCTGATTTCTCAAGATTTCTATAACCGTATTCGGTAATCTGTGAAACATGCATTGCGGAATGGAACACGAGGTTGTCCGTGAACAATATTATGAACGCAAATGTGAGCTTACATCATGATATAACATAAAACATGAACTGAAACAGCATCATACTGCGAATGAGACGAAAACGTGGAAGTGAAGATAGTCATGAACGTAAAGTGAACGTAAACATACACGTGATTGTGAACGTGAATTCTGTCTAATATGATGGTCGATGGAATGCCTTGAAATTATACGATTTACTGCTGAATTTTCTGCAGTCCGCGACCGCGTAATCCTTCCGGATGAAAGTAAACACGTAGGTTGGTTACATGGTCGACAATGACTCGGATAGTATTATACTTTTTCTGAGTCTGTGGTAAACTGATAGCAATCTCCATAGTGTCTTGTCTCCTTTCGATCTAGAATTTCTACTAGTGGTAAAAAAAAACTCGATAGCAAGACGGCGTTCTATCGTAAACCTGTTGGAATAGAAGGCATTAGATATGAACATAGACGTCTCAACGCGTTATACTGTTTCTATCAAAATTCTGCCTGGAATTTTGGTACATTCTGGTGGAATTTCGTTCATAGGCGTCAGTCGGGACCATCAGGTGATGGCCTTCACCTTCACAACATTGTTTGAAACTTCTTTCTGCTAAGGTAGAATGCTCAGAAATGCCACCTTGTTCAATTGGAATTCATATCTGGAAAGCTGTATATAAAATTTTCTCCTATCGAAGATTCTGTACAACTGTGAGAAGGTGATTCTCGTGTTCTTCTTAAAAATTTAGCAGCTCAGAATGTGATCAATGAATATACTGACGATTTTGTCTGCGAAGTCGTAAAAGAAAATTTATTCTTAAATTTCATACTATAGCTGGGGCATTAGGGAGCCCAGTCGTATAAGTCAAAATTTTAGAGAGACTGTAACGTGTTCAACAGCAGTCTGGAAACATCATGTTCTTCTCTCACCACTGCTGGTGTCATGATCGCGAATTGTTCTGGCACTATTTAAGATATCGTAGCAGGTCAGGTAAACCTTCTATACGTGGAATGAATATCGATTAAGAATGGTGATCTGGTAAATTTGTCGGTGGTCGATATATGATCTCACGTTACCGGCCTTCTTAATAGACAGAAACGGTGCACTTTCTGGTGGTGCGTTAGGCGAATAAGGCCTCGTTCTGGTAACTCTTGCAGCTAATGCTGCAACTCTTTTAACTCAGCTGAAGTCCTGATAAAGAGTTCTAAAAATAGTTTCTGTCCTTGAGACATGCTCGATGTTACTCTCTGCTTCGTGGTTAGGAAGGAATTTCTGGAAAACCTTCTGGAATGACATTTGGGAGCTTGGGATAATCTGATGATCATTAGTTTAAGGAATTTCAGAGGTCTCATCATAAATGGTGACTAGAAGTCTTCGCAATTATAAGATAATAATTCACATGCTTGTAAAGCTGAAACAATTGGTACTGATTTTTCTGGCAGAAATAAAATGAATATGTTCAGGAGTTGATAAGACGGATCTTTTCTTAAACTAGAAGGAACATCTTCATAATTAAAGGTGATACTGTGGAGTCTTTCCTGGCTGGGAAGTAGGTAATACCCGGTTTAAGATAAAGCTGACATATGAATACGTGAAGTAAACGTGGCCGATTTTACTGAATTTATGTCGCCTGTAACTGCACGGAACGAACACTGCATGTCTAATCTGGACAATACTCCTGAGGTGGTGACTGAGTCTTTAATGGTTTGATTTATGCATGGCATGACAAAACGGGTATACTCCTTTGGAGGGTACCCTGAATTTCTGAGGGGCTGGTTTAGCAAACATACAGAGTTATGAGTTCTGACTCGTACCTTGAGAAGGTATTCATATGACATGTATCGTATCTGGTGTCCTGAAAGGTGTCTTCCAAAAGGATAATAGAGACCCATGTCTTGACTGATGTCCTAACATGTGTTTTAGTAGGTGAATTTGAACAAGGCTGAAAAAATTTCGGGTAACAGCTAGGGTTGGCGGACCGATTAGACTACTGACCTCTGTATTTCTGGTCACGTCCGTTTCAGAGTTCCCGGTTGCTGACTGACTAATTATAAGCACGGTGGTTGTCACTACTGCTTTGTTTGTCACTTTATGACGGTCATTATCATGACCGTGATTTTTGTAACTATTCTGCTGAGTGGCCGGCTAGGTTCCGATTCTCACTCTTCTAAAAGACGGTTAGCTGAGTGAAATGTGACATCTAGCTGAGAAGGTAAAAGCATGGGATGGGATGGTAGTATCTGATGGTTGAAATTTTGTCTTGACATAAAGTTCAAATTTATAGTTTTCGTCCTTGCTCTGCGGTGTCTTTATAGTATAACAGCATCAGCATCAGCATCTTGAGAAATCTCCAAAGTATCGGCAGCATCAGCAATTTTGAGGTCTTCAAAGTGTTCGCAGCATCAACATCTGGTAAAATCTTCAACTCACGAGCAGCATCAGCACCTGGTAAAATATCGAAAAGTGGAAACGCCCGAGATGATTGAGGATCGATTAGCAATATCCATGGAGTAGGGTACCTGGTGTACATCTGGACTACTGTACATGAAGTACAAAATGAATATTGCACATGAAGCATATCGAGACATTGTACGTGGAGTACACATGTATCACTGTACAAGGAGTATAACTGAGGCACTATACAGAGGGTCCATATAGACTACTGTTCATGGCACTGGTGGGAATTTTATTGGATGGTCGATACTGGTGTCGCTTGTCTGACGTGATCTAGGAAATAAATTGATTTAAACGATAGTAAACTGGTCTGAAATAAGTAACATGATAGCCTGTAATTCCTGTGTCGACTTACTGCTAGTTATATCAAGACTGAAAGTATGATATAATCGAAGTCCCAACAGTGGTCAGGATGAAGCATGATTAATGAAGGCCAATCATGATTTATCATGAAAATGGGTTTTACTGAAATTCTTGTGTATGAGAACATCATTACTTTGCTGAAAACATAATCCTCGTAAGGAGACATGAACTGAATCAAACCTGAAGACGACATCAACGTGAGGATATGAAAATTTGACTATTACTAGAACATAAAAGAAAATCAACTGAGGTTTAACATCAACTCGTGTGGATGGCTATGGTTCAATCCACAGAATTCAAGGAACAAAACATACGACTAAGTATGGGCGATTTTGGTTCGATCCATGCTTGTCAAAAATTTCTGAGAACTGTCATGTATAGAAATTCATAATCTGGGACTAAATATGGTTGGCTATAGTCCAGCCCATACTTGTCTAACTTTATGAAATGTCCTGATATGACAAAGGTGAACAACTATGAGTCGGTTCACAAAACAACCTTCGACTGAATAGCATGAAATTTGACCTGAACAATGGTGAACGTTTATGGCTGGTTCACCAAGAATTACTTGAATGACAACATGAATCTGACATGAATAAGGATGAATGCCTAGGTTCAGTTCATCAATACAAAATCTGAACGGCCAAGGGTGAACGCCTATGGGTCGGTTCACCAAAACAAAATTCACAGAAAAGCACATGCGACTAAGTATGGCCAGTCCTGTACCAACCTTTTACTTAGTCAAAATTTAAGAAATACGACTGATAACTGAAGAAAAATGACTGATACATGCACGAGAAACATGAAAGATAACAACGTCAAAATCTGGGAAGTTCTTGGTGACTACCCACTAGTCACAGGTCAAGTTTTAGAGCCTACAGGTCGAACCTTGCGCGCTCTGATACCATAATTGTAACACCCCACTTGGATAAGTGGACCGTTACGTGTATTTATGGCGTGTCATCAAAGCATAAGGTAAATGTCCTAAAACATTAACTGACCAGAAAGGAATATCGGAATCAAACATCGGTAATCCAAACATAAGCCCAAAACATGAAAAGTAAAATATTGAAGGAAAGGACTAAACAATGTCCAAATAAGCATAATAATGTAAGAAATGCATAAAGTAAGAGGTCTGGATAGCTTCCATCCAAATGCACATGCTCTCAGAATCCTAAGAGCGTCCTGGTGTACCTGCCGTTAGAACATGAAAGGAACTACGGCTGAGCATAACGCTCAGTGAACGGATATAAAGCATGATAAGAATATACTGAAAGAAACAGGCGATAGAATACTAAAGCTGTAAGACTGATATGTAACATGTGGTAGAACTCTGCATAAAATCTGAGAAACCTGGTTCATATATATTGATACTGAAATATAAATATTAATTCTGAAAACATGTAATTACTGTATTTTATTTGCCAGAGCTTATATAGGTCACGTGCTGTAACAACCGTGCATGAATAACTGGAGGGGTGACCTCGTCATGCTGTAGAGGGGTAACCTCTAAATACTGTGCTGGGTTGAGGGATCAGCTCCAATGTGAAGGATGTAGAGCACACACCACATTCACACTGATAACTTGTAACACATATAAGCCTAGGATGCATCCATACGCCCCACTAAAAATATTGATAAAATGGCCAAGCTGAGCTGAGTGGGACGATGCAGGATATCACTCTCCTGCATGTGAGTCACGACACCGGTGCCTCTAGTGCCGTGGTTACGGTACCTCCGTAACTAGTACATAAACTGGTCGTGCTTGTATATAATGCTCAGGCAATTTATTTAGTTATTAACATGATTACTGATAAACTTAAACATATACTGGGGAAAACATTTGGCTGAAGACGGGGAATCCTAATCATGCATCGAAAGGAAGTCCTTACTGAAAGGACGGAAAACCGTACCTCGTGTCCAGTAATGAATTAAGACTGAAAGCTGAAAGATCTATCCGACTTCATGGTTACTACATAAATAACGTACGCGAAAATAAGTTGACTGATTACTGTTTACCATTTATCTCAATTGTACTTAGTTAATTTATTTAATCTTGTAATACTGTTATTATATAACTGATACGTCTGAATGTTCTAATATTTATGTTTAACGCATTCCTGTTCTATTATTAATTACGATATTCACGTATTTCGATGTTATAATAGTTCTATATTTAGTACCCTGTTTAATAACAGAAAGTTTCCTAATTTAGGTCGTTTCCCAAAATGAATAAAATTATTAAGTAATTATACCCTTTTTTAAACCTTATAACAACTTTATTTACTAAATACATTTAAATATAAAATTTATACATTTAAAAATTAAGTGCTAAAAGGTATAATTTAAAAATCTCCATTTTTATAATTTACTATATCCCGAGCCTACCGAGATACTCATTTTCGGTCGCACTAAAACAATTCCACTAACATATATATAAAATCTGTCCATTTGACTTAGCGACAACGAAATCTGTCCCTAAAAAGTGTCACCAAAAGCTATATTTTAAAACTGTCTAAAAACAATTCTGCGACAGAAATTATTGTCACAAAACTGTCGCTAATTCCAGAACCAAACCTTTTTTATTTTCTGAAAAAAAAGTTCCCACTGCTCCTATCAAGGTTCCCACCGTTTATGCTGGTTTTCCACTGCCCGCAGTCCCAAACACTCCTGTTGCGGCCTAAACAGCAGATCCAAACGTCCATGCTGCTGCTGCTAACAGCAGATCCAAACGCTCCTACTGCGGCTGCTAACAGCAGATCCAAACGCTCCTACTGCGGCTGCTAACAACAGATCCAAACGCCCATGTAGGCTGCTATAATTAGTAGAATAACGTATCCTTCACTGGTCGACATGAAACTCAAAACACCCTCCATGGATATTGACCAACAGATGGATCTGATGGTGTTTCGTGATAAATCACCATGGCTGTGGTGATGAATGTGACGGTTGGGCGTGGTGATGAATGTGAAAGGAGACAGCGGCTGCTGGTGACGAGTGGTGGTGATAGGGTGGATCGAGGTGATGGGGCTGTAGAGGTATAATTGATGGTGGCCATGTGGTTAAGTACCGCGGCAGCGACGCGCTGTTGTGACTAATGGTCGTGGTGGCTGAAGGAAACCAACAACGGCGGCTGTCTAAAGTGGCGGCTGGAGTTTTCTGGCGGCCGGAATAACTGACCGGAAAAAGGGAGGCGCCGGAAGAGAAATGGTAGCTAGGGTTTTCTCTTTTTTTTCTTGTATAAATGAAAGTAAACTATACTCTTTGGATATTATTTTTTTTTTTTAGACGGGCTGGGCTTAAGGCCCATTCTTGTTTTCTTTTCTTTTTGTTGCCGCAGCCCAAACACACACACATGTTTATTTCATTTTTGACTTTATTTAAAATATTGTGTATTAATATTAGTGAATTCTTAAATACGGGTTTTACATTATTAGTTTAGTTAAATTGTTTCTTCTTGTTTTTAGTGTTTGTATTTCGCACAAATACTTTGTTTTCATTTGAGTCTCTGTGTGAATAAACTTGTGATTACAGAAGTTGTTCACTATCCTTAACAGGCTGAAAGATCTTTATCTAAAGGTTTCAGCAAGTGGTATCAGATCCTGGGAGAGTCTCTGTACAAGAAGAATCATTTTTTTTCTAACCATTTTTTTATAATCCCTGAATCATGTATGCTTCAAGTTCTAATGAAACCGGACCACAACCCACCACTCCTACACAACAAATCGTTGCTAATGTCTCCAACACAAATGGAAAATTACCAATCCTAAAGAAAGAAGAGTATGAAAGCTGGGCCATGAAGATGGAGTGCTGGATCACCAACACTGATCTAGCATTATGGAAGATTGTTCAGAATGGCAACAGTAAGAAGAGTACTAGCAGAGATAAGAATGGTAATATCACCATTCTAGATCCTAAAACACATGAAGAAATCACAGTTGTACAAAAGGAAATCAAAGCAAAAATCATTTTGCTTCAGTCTCTTCCTGATGATTGTATGGGTGATTTCTGTCACTTGGATGATGCAAGGGGGATATGGAATACCATCAAAGCAATGTTTGGGGGGAATGAAGAATCCAAAAAGATGAGAATATCAATGCTGAGGGATGAATTTTCAGAATTCAAAATCTCTTAATCAGAAGGTCTTCATCAAGGATATGGCAGGTTTCAAAAGATTCTTAGCCAACTGAATCAACTCAAGTATAAACCAGACAATGAAGACATCAATGCTAGGTTTCTTAGAGCTCTGCCTCGTTCATGGAACCAGGTAGTCATCTCTCTCAAAGCAAAAGGAGGACTTGAGTATCTCTCTATTGATGATCTATTCTACAAACTCAAAACCTTTGAGTCTGATGTGAGAGGGTACCCAAGTGGATCTTACTCCACTCCTGCTAACTCTGCTTTTCTGAGCTCCACGGGGTCTAATCCAATGAATTATACCAGTAGTCCAAGATATGCTATGTCCTCTCAACATACTCCTACTCCTGAACCAAAGGCTAAGACCAGTAGCATGGTTGAACTGTTCTTCATTCTTTTGTTGCTGATGTTGAACCTCAACAGCATATAGCATTTGATGATTTCAAACAGGTGGACAAGCTTCATTTGGATGAGATGGATCTCAAGTGGCAGATGGCTATGCTCACTCTCCGAGTTTATAAGTTTGAAAAGAAGGCTGGCATAAAATTTAGTTACAACCCAAAGGAGCAAGCCATGTTTGATAGGAGCAAAGTTAAATGCTACAACTGTCATCAGCAAGGACACTTTGCTAGAGAATGATCTAGTAGAAATGACCAGGAGAAGAACAAATACTAAATCTTCAAGGTTCAAGAGCTTCAAGAAGAGAAGAAAGCCTTGGTATCCTGTGATACTATGATAAATTGGAATGATCATGAGGCTCCAACTTTGGAAACAGTTGAACCCGATACTGATGTGTTTGCTATGATTGCTGGTCACATATCCGAGGCTGAGGAAGCGGAGGAATTTGCATTGATCGGAATCTCTCCTCAGGTAAAAAACTGTCCTCTTGACTGTGATGATAAATATTCTGACCTTGTGAAACAATGTGATGAATTTAATACTTAAAATGATAAATATTTTCTAGAAGTTCAAGCTTACAAGAGTTCACTCAAAACTTTAGAACAACAAAAGAAGTGGTTGCAAAATGCTCAACTAGAGTATGAGGATAGAATTAGAGTGTTGAGTATTGATGTTCGTTTGCAAGTCTTAATTTTTATTCAATATATTACCACACAAATAACTAGAAACATAAACACGGGTAAGTATACCCTTTCATGTATAGCATAGCTTAATGGTAAGTCCAGTTCATTCCACGGGATTGTTGTTATCACAATATCAAAACTATTACCTCTAGAGTGTCACAAGTTCTAAAGATATACTTAACAATTGGTATTAAAGGGTGCGTTTGGCTAAGGTCATAACCATATGATAGATATGTAGCAATGATGAAATATAAGCACATAAACAATGTAAGACAACATACCGATTACTAGTCGTGCATGCAACATCTAATTGATATGACAAGAATCCGGCTAAAGACTTTGTCATATCAACAACATTAAGATAGGTTTATGCTTGATTTCGATAACAAAGGTAGTACATGAGATTATGCAAGAGTTGGTATATGTTTTAATCCACTAATCGTTACAAAAGTGATTAACAAGATTCATTTACTAGATGACATGAAACTCATCCATTCACATGAGTACTAATCGATGATCATGGATGAATCCAACATATAACAATGGTCTTACATAGTAACATATAATACATTAGCATCCAAATCACACTTATATTCAAGAACCCAGGGAAAAAGTGTGCCGCACAAAACTAATTGTGCGCTGTACTTTGCCCCAGCAAAGCTAATATTCACATCTAATCATAAGGCTATCAAACCTTAACCAAGTGCACATCACACTACTCCATAATAAAAGTAAACAAGATCATTTTAAACATATGTAAATCAAAGTAAAAGATTGACATAATTGAAATAGGAATTATACCACAAGATTATTTCAATAATTGCTTCCAAAGGATTTATAAGTTTTTGAACTTATTACAAATGGCTAGCAACACTTCTAATATATAGTGCCCGTATTTATTTTAACGTAACATCTTAAAATCAAAGATGAACGAATGATTATAAACATAAAGTAATGGTTTTTCGTGTGAATTGTAACCAATTGCATTATATGTTCATACTTGAAGTTTTAAGCACTTAAGTTGTTATGTTTATTTTCTATTTTGCAAGAACTTCGAATTATTTGAAATTAGAAGTATTTTTTTTATGTCATATATATTATTTATCATATTTATATGCATAAAATTTCAATCCGCCTAAGCGCCGGCCTAGATGAATTCCGCCTCGAAAGTCGTCGACCGTCTCCCTAGTGCCTAGCGATTCCTGGAACATTTGTCATAAGTGAAAAAGAAAAGTGATTAGCGCAAAAGTGATGTCAAATCACCACTTTTGTGTAACACCAAAATATCCCACCCTAATTAACACCACATTTATGGTGTTATGGTGACCCCATCATATTATTATTTTTATTTCTATAAATTCAATAAAATAAATCAAAATTAACAATTTATTAATAATAAAAATAATTAAAAAAAAATACTACAGCTCCTTCTTCTTTTTCCTAACAGGCACTCTCTTTTACTTTTCTTCATCACTGCAAAACCTAAAAAAACACATAACAAAACCCTCTTCCTTATTTCTTCGTCCGAACCACCTTCTCAGCTACCAAAAAACACAAAAAAGCACCAAAAAACGCAGAATGAAACAAGAAAAAAATAAATAATAACACGACCGACGACGCGAGCCATGGTATAGTTGTCGCGCCTTAAGCTCGTGCCGCCGGTCATAATGTCGACTGGTACCTACGGCATAAACCCGTATAATGCGAGCCACAATACAGTTAATTGCACCGTCAGCTTGCTCCATCATGACCAACCAACCGACCAACCACTGTACCATGCCTTCTTAAAGTGAAAAGCAAGAAAGAATATGTTCATTGTATATAATCTTACATGTTTCTCTTGTGTAGTGCCTAAGTGATCATATATATAAACTATATACTATTCAATTGTTTGTTATTGCCTCTAGAAAGAAAAGAGTTAACAATGAGTTTAGTAACATGGAAGGTCGTTAAAAGTAAGGTTATATTATATGGTATGTTGCTAAACGCGTTTGTACTAAAGTTTGAAACGTATATTTAGGGGTCGAGCTAATAGGGGACTAGTGAGTATTTAGCCTCCTCTAATCATTTATTTCGTTTATTATTTTTGTGTATTACAAGACATTTTTTTACTATTTTTTACACTCAACCTCCCTCAATATTATGAACTTTTACCTTAATTATAAATAGCATCTCTTAACTTAAAATCTTGACTCCGCCCCTAAGTATATCATGAGATGATGTTATGTAATCCCATGCATGTTAAATTAAGTGTTGATCCACGTGGCATTAATTAACTAACATGGCATGTGAGTACCGGCCATGTAGGATCATTTGCCTTTTGGACCCATTTCACATGTGTAATGTCATATACTCGATCTTAGATCACCTTTGACCTATTTTCATGCATATTCCATAAGTAATTTATACGACTCGTTCGTTTCATCAGAATGTTCAAAACAAATATAATTCACGTAACATTAAGGCCGTATGCATGGTTTTTTTTATATGAAAATGTGAACATTACATTAGCATCAAATTCGGTACGTTGGTTATCGTATGACCAAATTGATTAATAAGGTCAAATAATAAAAAGTGAAAGTTAAAAGAAAAAAATTTGACTACTCAAAACAATTGATTTTGACAAATAAACACATGCGATAAAGTTGGCTGATAAAAAGTCAAAACTAAAAAAAATCTATATAAAATAAAAAAATCATCAAAAAATATATATGTCAAAACTATGATAAGAAAACTTAAAGAAAAAGAGGAAATAATTAGTTAAAACAATATATATGTTGTATATATGTATTAAATTCAAAAGGCCGGTATTTTTTTAGCTTTTAAAATTATTTAAAAATATGTAATTTATAAATTAAATTAAAGTCCATATAAGTTATTTAAAATTCAGTAATTAGATTAAAAAAACTGTGATTAACGTTTTCTAATTTTTTTTAAAATGATGAAATGTTAGATGAAATAAATGGATGACTGAGATTAATTGTTTATGTATATACTAAATAAAAGGTTTACATTGAACTTTTGCAATAAAACATATATGTTATTTTGAAAAACACCATATCTATATATGCGCACATGATTATAAGTATCAAATTTAAAACACGAGTTATATAAAAATAGACATGATTGTACATAATACAACGACATGTATTTTTTCATTGTCGTCATGTGCTACGAAACACAAATAATGTCTAAAGTGAGATAACAAAAACTTCAAAACAAAATTTCATTATAGAATTCGTCCAAATTGCGTGCGTGCACGAGTTGGTGTATTTTTTTATTAATAATAAAATTCGAATTATAATAACTTAATTGTGTTTTGTATTACGTTACACAAATTTTTTAAAAATATATATAATTTGTTTAAAATTATAATATCAAAATTATTAGCTAAATTATCATTTATATGTTATTCATGTATTAAAACTAGTTTATTATTAAATAATTTATACTTGTGATTCAAAATCAAAAAATTAACATGAATCAATAACTTAAATAATTTTTATTTTATTTTCTTAGCCTTATTAATCTAAGACACTAGTTTTCTACAAATATGTGATATCCTAGACAAATAAAACTTGAAATATTAATTTTGGAAAATACTGTAGTAGACAACTAATTAAACGGCCCCCACAATCTAGAGGTCCCAAAGCTTGTGATTGAATTTTGGAAACAAGCTATTTCGAAAAATACAATTATTATTTTGTCCCAAATAATAATTTTAATTTGTTTTCATCTATATACCCTTTTCTGCTTTTATTGGAAAAAGTTATTTTTATATTACAACATGTTATTTCTATTTTCATTAATAAAACTTTCAAGGTGTTACATTGCAAGTATACATATATTCATCTATGTCAAATGTTATTTTGTATTTTTGTCTTTTTACTATATATTAAAGTATCAGTCTTAACCATTTATTATATAATATTAAAAAATTATTAGTTTTATCAAAATATTCAAAAGTTATAAAAAACAATGACGAGATAAAAGTTGTAGACGAGACAAGAATTGTAAATCTGATAAAAACTAGTTATCAATAGTGGAATTTTACTAGTGATAAAAAAATGAAATATCACTGATAATAAAGTAATAATACTCCACCCGTCCTAAAATAAGTTCCACAATTGACTTTCGAAGTCTTTTTTTTTCAACTCCGATCGTAAATAAATCTTTTTGTGTTATATATTACTTAATGAAATTTATAAGAATGAACTCGTTTTTAAACTTAATTTCATTAATATAATTCTCATCAAGTATTAAACAATACAAAAATCTTATTTAAAGTAAAAGTTAAAGAAAAAAGATTCTAAAAGTTAAACGTGAACATTTTTTTAGGACAGAGATAGTATATAACTAGTGATATTTTATAAACGTGTTTATTGTGTAATATTATCAATGATATGTTATTTTGTCAATAGTGATATTACATCGTTTTCACAAGTGAAATACCACAGCAATAAACCATTATTTTTATCATATTTACAACTTTACTTTTCTGCTATTTTTTACAATTTTTAACATTTTGGATTTTAGGTAGAACCTCATTGTTAAATCAAAAGCAAATAAAAAGTAAAAGTTATTACTTTAATATGTAGTAAAACAAAATACAAAATAACTCAAGTTATATTTTTATTCATAATTTGACTACTTCCTTATTACATACCCATATAGAAATATGTGAAAATCTTTGTGGTTATTGATGCAATGAACAAAATAAATGGTAGTTATGAAGAAGAAAATGGACATTATTGAAGCACATGTTAACTGCTGACCATGTTTAGAATCTATTCAACTACCATATTATTTTTAATCATTAATTCAATAATAAATAATTAAAACCCAACGTATAAAACTCATATGCAAGCTTAAATAAATCAATTAATTATTAATAATCAATTAAACTAGATTTTTTCTTTAGCAATATGCATGTTCTTTCAATCCTCATTAATGGAGCCTTGTTATTATCTTAATAATAAAACAGATCCAGCGGTTAATCGTTAATAATTTTGTCTCTCGTTATTACGAAAGCATAAATCAGTGAAACCACCGTGACATTTAGGGGCGGAACTAGTAAGAGATGAGTGAGTGTTGTGTCTCTTCTAATCAAACTATTTCTTATTATTTATATAGATTATAAATCATTTTTTATTAATTTTGACAGAAGGTAATTGATTTTCTTGATTTCATTCGGTTGTAACAACCAGATATATAAAGATACATAAAATGTTGGAAATTCAGTGCAATTGTGGGATCGAGTCATACTTGTAAATGGATTTGGAGGTACGGAGTGTACACCCATTATGTCCCTGACTTCCCTGAACTCAATATAGTGGTTGAAAGTTCATCAGGAGGAAGCTGCTCCTGGTTAGAAAATTGCTTCTGGTTAGGAAGTTGCTCCTGGTTAGGACGCTGTTCCTGGTGATGCACAAAGTCTTTGTAACCTCTTTGACCAATCAATGAGGGTTGAATATTTACTTGATGACCAGGTTTATGGTCATGTAACCACTATGCTTTCATGTAGGTAATTATGAGCTTAATTGGCCGATTAATGCTCTTAAATACCTTTGACTATGAGTTACATCCTTCTAGGACTAGGATCACTATAAATAGTGACCATATTTGCATGATGAGATATACAGAAACAAGAAACACTTACACGCACAGAGTTCTTGATTTGTGCCTAAAACAAGAACTAACTCTTGGTTTTATCCCAAGGAGGTATTCGTGTTAACCCAGGCATAGGTTCGAATAATCTTCTTTGGAAAGTGATTACACGACTTCAAGAGATATCCGGTAACCATTCATTGCTACGTAGTTAGGCTATTGATTACCTTCACCCTGTTGGAACGAAGTAAACCTCAACATTCAAAGAAGATTATACTGTGATACTCAATGGCGGCGGCAATGAAGCATATGGTGGCTAACTTCTCCAAACTGGACAAGTTTGAAGGGGTTGATTTTAGGAGATGGCAGAAGAAGATGCACTTTCTTCTTTCTACCATGAACGTGGTGTACGTGCTGACCACTCCCATTCCTGATGGTGGTGATGATGCTACTTTGGAGGAACTGAGGAAAAGGAGCAAATGGGAGAATGATGATTATGTGTGTCGCGGTATAATTCTCAATGGTATGTCTGATTCTTTATTTGATATTTACCAAAATGTTGAATCTGCTAAAGAACTATGGGATTCCTTGGAAGCCAAATATATGGCTGAGGATGCATCAAGTAAGAAGTTCCTTGTGAGTGATTTCACAAATCACAAAATGACTGATTCAAGACCAGTCATGGAACAATACAATGAACTTCTTGGAATACTTGGCAGATTTACACAACATAAAATGAACATGGATGAGACCATTCAGGTCTCGTGTGTCATTGACAAACTACCTCCTTCTTGGAAAGATTTCAAGCACACCTTGAAACATAAGAAGGAGGAGTTAACTCTTGTTGAGTTGGGCAGTCATTTGCGCATTGAGGAATCTCTTAGGGTGCATGAAAGTGATAAGCCAAAGAGCAACAATGTAGATGGTTCATCTGTTGTCAATATGGTGGAGCATAACAACTCCACCAGGTACAATGACAACAAGGGCAAACGTAAGCATCAGGATAACACCAAAGCTAATCCTGACAAGAAGTCATCAGTGGCTTGTTGGAAGTGTGGGAAACCTGGACACTTCAAAAGGGATTGGAAAGGTGTTAGCATTGGCAACCAAGCTAATGGATCAGGCACAAAAGGTCAGAATATGTTTAATGAATCTCTCCAGATTTATTATGTTACATATGTATCTGAAGCTTACTTTGTGCAGGATGATGATGTTGCGTGGTGGGTTGACTCTGGAGCAACAGTACATGTGTGTAAAGATAGATGCTGGTTCAAGACTTATGAGTCAATGAATGATGGATCTATTCTTCACATGGGAAATGAGTCAACAGCCCTAGTGCATGGACGTGGTTGTGTAGATCTTAAATTTAGTTCTGGAAAGATTGTTTCTTTGTTTAATGTTTTGCATGTTCCTAATATTAGGAAGAACTTAGTTTCTAGTAGTGTTTTGAATAATTGTGGCTATAAATAAGTGATTGAATCTAATAAATTTGTTTTATCTAAACATGGTGTGTTTATTGGTTTTGACTATTTGAGTAATCAAATGTTCAGGCTTAATATTGATTCTAGTATAAATGTTGATTATGTCCTGATGACTACCACTAAACTGAATAATTCATCACTATGGCATGCTAGACTATGCCATGTCCACTATAAGAGGATGCAAGATATGTCTAAGGATGGGTTAATTCCAGCTTTTGACACGGACACTGATAAGATTCAGACTTGTATGCTGAACAAAATTACTAAGAAACCATTTCAGGATGTAAAACGTGAAACTATAGTTTTGGAGCTAATCCATAGTGACCTATGTGATTTGCATGCTACTCCCTCATTAGGGAATAAGAAATACTTGGTAACATTTATTGATGATGCATCTTGGTTTTGCTATGTTTATTTGTTACATACTAAGGATGAAGCATTAGATAAATTTAAAGTATTTAAAAGTGAAGTTGAATTACAACAAGGAGTCCAAATCAAAAGATTTGGGACTGATAGGGGAGGTGAGTACATGGATACTTTGTACTTTGAGTCTGTTGGAATCATCCATGAGACAACTGCTCCCTATACTCCACAACAAAATGGTATATCTGAAAGGAAAAATAGAGTACTAAAAGAGATGGTTAACTCCATGTTGTCCTACTCAGGACTGAGTCAAGGGTTTTGGGGAGAATCTATGTTAACAGCTTGCTATTTATTAAATAGGGTTCCTAATAAAAGGAACAGGATTACTTGATAGGTGTGAAAACACCCATCCTTTTACCACTTATTTCTGGCTTAAACGAGACCAAAACGCGTATTTAATATCATTTATTTGGAATTATGCGTGGTTTTTGTGTTTATTGTGTTTTCAGAGTCAACCGGATAAATATTGGAGAAAACATGGGATTGCACGGGTTTTATCGAAGAAAAAGACTCAAGACAAAGTATATTGTCCAAGAGATGCAAAAGATTTGAAGTCAATGGGCCTATTTGAAGATTTATCGAAGAAAATGACCAAAAGATGGAAGATTTACATATGTCGAAGGAACTCAAGTCTATTAAACGAAGAAATTAAAAGACGAGTTGAATTTAATCGTCGACAAATCCCGAATCAGAATCGAAAACGTCGACTTTTCTGAAAAGACGAGAAGACAAGAAGAAAGGGAGAAAGCCCACTTCACCAACCAACCACTAGCCTATAAATAGAAAACCCCTCACACTTTTTGAGCTAGTTTTTCATTTCTCAGTTTCTTTCTTTTCTTTCGTAGGAAGCCAACACCATTAAGATGTTGGTGATTTTTCATTCTTGTTGAATCTTTGATTTTGTAAGTGTTTAATCTTTCCTTTTGTTTACTCTACATTAATCTATCAATTTAATCCTTCCATTAATCCTGTTCATCTTCATCTTTTTGATTTAAAGCTTAAAGTTCTTATTTGGTTGATTTTGATCTTTAAAAGTTATTGGGTTTTGTGTTTTTATTGTTGGGATTTGATGTTTATGGTTAGTAGATGATTAGTGTTTAGTTTGGTTCAAATCTTTTGGTTAAATTTGGCTTGTTTGGATTAAAATCGTTTTACCCTATTTTTTTCTGCTTAACTGTTCTTCGTTCCCCAGATTCCGAATCAAGTAATGTTCATCTTTTATTCCGTATCAAGATTTTTCATCCGGAATATTTTATATTCCGGATCAGTGTCCTCCATTCGGAATATTTATTATTCCGAATCAACCTCTTTCATCCGGAATATTTTATATTCCGGATCAACTCCTTCCATCCGGAATAACTCATTTATTCCGGATCACCATTTATTCCGGATCACCATTTATTCCGCATCACTTTTTATTCCGCATGAGCTTTTATTCCGCATCAAACCATTATTCCGAATGAGCTTTAATATTCCGGATCAACCTCCTTTTGTTAATTATTCCGCATGAAGGCCATATTCCGCATAAGCTATTATTCCGCATGAATCAAACATTCCACATGAAGGCCATATTCCGCATAAGCTATTATTCCGCATAAATCAAACATTCCGCATGAAGGCCATATTCCGCATGAACCTTATATTCCGCATGAGTAGTTTATTCCGCATGAAGGATTTTTTCTGATTTATTTCGGATCAAGCATACATTCCGAATCAAACACTTTTCAGGGTATTTACAGTTTCTGTTTTATTTTAATTTTAATTCAAGTTTTATTTTTATTAATTAATTGCTTCTAGTTTACTTTTAATTACTTCACGCATTTACCTTCTTAGTAACATAGAAAACCAAATCCCTTATTTGTCACCAAGAACAAATCATTCCACTTTGAGCTGTGATCAATTCGAGAAGATAGAGAGACTTTATCTGAACCCCCATGAAAACCACAGTATCAAATGGCGCCGTTGCCGGCTCTTCTCGTAAAGATTAACAATTTTTTGTGAGAACTTGGATTTTGGGATCCGTTCGCCGTGAACGTTACTTTTTCATAAAAAATTTCAAAAATCCTAAAAAATATAAAATTTCAAAAATACAAAAAAATTAAAAAACCATAAAAAACCATAAAAAACCAAAAATATTTCTGCTTTGTTTTTGCTTTGTTAGTTCTTTTGCAGGTGCATGCGTACACGTTCAACGTCTTATCAAGAGCCCGAGCCTCTCGAAGACTTAGACATGGCCGGTATACACAACAACAACAATAACCCACCTCAAAACAATAACAACAACAATGAACCTCTACCGGACAATCGCCCGATGATTGAACTTTTGCAAGCACATGTGGAGGGCAATAATGATCCAATTGTCATACCCGCGATTGCAGCCAACAACTTTGAGCTCAAATCCGGCTTTATCCAGATGGTCTCTGCTCAACCATTCTTGGGGCGTACCATTGATGATCCTCATGACCACATCAAAAGATTCCTGCAACTCACGAATACGGTCAAATTCAATGGTGTTCCACAAGAGGTAATCCGTTTACAACTTTTTCCTTTCTCCTTAGAGGGACAAGCCCGGCATTGGCTTGCAAAGGAACCGCCACAAAGTATTCTGACGTGGACGGATTTGGAGACCAAATTTATCAACTACTTTTTCCCACCCTCTCGTACTACCGCTTTGCGGAATGAAATCATTAATTTTGAACAAAAGTACGATGAGTCTTTTAGTGAATCTTGGGACCGTTTTAAAGATCTTTTAAGAAAGTGCCCACAACATGGTTTTACCAAAGTGCACCAAATTAATACTTTTTATAATGGTTTAAGCATGAATGACCAAGATTCACTAAATAGTGCCTCGGGGGGTAATATTTTGGTTAAGACTTCTAATGCTGCTTGGGATATCATTGAGAATAAGTCTCGTGTGCAAACCAAAAGTGTTAGGACCAATGCCGCTAGTGCTAGTACTAGTGACAACGACAAGCGACTTGATAAAATTACTACGCTTCTTGAATCGCTTGCTACCCAAAACGCTAGCAACACCAACAGCATCAACGCTAAAAACGCTCAAGTCAATGCTGTAAGCCAACCATGTGAAATATGCGGTGGTCCTCACTCTTACACAACTTGTACCTTCACCCAAGACTACCCTTTTGAGAATGTTAATGCAGCATACGGTACCTATCCTCCGGCCGCTTATCAAGCTCGTCCTCAAGGAGACCGCAACTTGCTTAGCTACCGCTCAAACAACTTTCTTTCCCCGCCCGGTTTCCCTCCTCACAACCCAAACCAACAACAAAACCTCAATCGCCCTCCTCAACAACAACCTCGTGCACCATACCAACCACCTCAAAGACAACCATATCCACCTCAAAGAAACAACCAAGTTTACCAACAACCTGCTTATCAACTACCCGCCTACCATGCTCCTCCTCCAAACCAACCCACCGCATTACACCAAGATGTTGAAACCTACATGAGGACCAATGATGTAATCGTGGAAAATCTCCAGCGGGAAGTGCTCAACTTGAAAGCAGACATGGTGAAACAAGGGAACGATCTTAGAGCTGATATGCGAAACACTTTGGCAAGTCAAACGACTGACTTAAGGAACATGATGGCTGGTTTCTTCCAAGGTAATCAATCCTCTTCTTCGGGTACTCTTCCGAGTAACACCGTTGCGAATCCAAGAGGGGAGATGAAAGCAATCACTACTCGCAGTGGCAAAGGTACCAAGGAACCCGAGCTTCCTATACCTCCATCGGTGATTGTGACTAAGGAAAACGAGTCACCTGCTCCTCTTCCTCAACCTTCTACTTCCCCAATTCCTCCACCTCTTACTTCTACCCCTCCTCCACCCAAGGATGTGAGTGATCCTACTATTCCAAAGACTTCCTCTTCTTCCGATATACCTTATCCCTCAAGGTTGAGGAAAGAGAAGCTCAAAAGCAAGGATGATATTCAAGTTTCGAACTTTCTCAAGATGTTTAAACAATTGAATTTCAACATCTCCTTCGCTGAGGCTCTCGCTCACATGCCCAAATATGCGAAAATATTCAAAGATCTTCTTAGCGACAAGGAGAAGCTTCTTGATATTGCTAATACCCAACTTAATGAGAATTGCTCTGCAGTACTCTTAAGGAAATTGCCAACCAAGCTTGGTGATCCGGGTCGCTTCTTAATCCTTGCAACTTCCCGGGAGTAGAGAATTGCATGGCCCTAGCGGATCTAGGTGCCAGTATTAACTTAATGCCTTTAAGTGTTTGGAAGCAATTATCTATCCATGAGCTAGTGCTCACCAAAATGACTTTGGAATTAGCTAACCGTACGGTTGCTTATCCAGTGGGGATAGCCGAAGACGTCTTTGTAGGAGTCGACAAATTCACTTTTCCTGCCGATTTCATCGTGGTCGACTATGATATGGACCCTCGTGTGCCATTAATCGTTGGACGTCCATTCTTGAGGACCGGTCGCACTCTCATCGATGTTGAAGCGGGTGAGCTGATCATGAGAGTGGGTGACGATAAAATCGTCTTCAACATGGGAAAGCTTTCTAAACAGCCATATTCATACGGGAGTGTTAATTGTATTGACGTTCTTAATGAGGCTTGTGAAGAACACTTCAAAGACGCTTGCAAAAGTATTCCTACCTCTCCTCCCAATGTTGAGACCGTTTCCTCTATTGATTCATCACTATCTCTATTTGGAGAAAGTGATTTCCTTTGGAAAGATTTTGAAGCAACCATGGGAGATGCGAACTTAGAAAATGACGATTCTCCCACCGATTGGGATGAAGACATTCGTCTCATTGAGAACCTTCTTAAAGAGGACCATATTTCTCCACCATCTCCCACGGCTATTGCTATCGATGAACCGACTTTGAATACGCCTCCCATCGAAAATCCTCCGGATTTAGAACTTAAGGAGTTGCCGTCCCATCTCGAGTACGTGTTCCTTGAAGACAACAAGAAGTCGCCTGTCATCATTGCTAAGGACTTGAAAGAAGAAGAGAAATCTTGCCTCATCGCCGTGCTTAAAGATCATAAGAAGGCAATTGCTTGTAAAATTTCCGATATCCGCGGAATTGATCCAAACTTTTGTACTCACAAGATTCTCATGGAAGATGACTTTAAACCCGCAATCCAGAGCCAAAGAAGGGTTAATCCTCGCATTCATGACGTCATCAAACAAGAGGTTATCAAACTTCTTGACACCGGCTTGATTTACCCTATCTCGGATTTGCCATGGGTAAGTCCCGTCCATTGTGTGCCCAAGAAGGGCGGAATAACCGTTGTTCCCAATGAACACAACGAGTTGATTCCCACTCGTCTCGTTACTGGGTGGAGAGTTTGTATCGACTATCGCAAGCTCAATGATGCCACGAGAAAAGATCACTTTCCTCTTCCTTTCATGGATCAAATGCTCGAGCGTCTAGCGGGTAATGACTATTACTGCTTCTTAGACGGATTCTCCGGGTATTTTCAAATTCCCATCGATCCCAAAGACCAAGAAAAGACCACATTCACTTGTCCCTACGTAACATTTGCTTACAAACGCATGCCTTTCGGTTTATGCAATGCTCCTGGGACGTTCCAAAGGTGTATGATGGCGATATTCCATGACATGGTTGAAGAAACTATGGAAGTATTCATGGATGATTTCTCGGTTTATGGCGATTCTTTCTCTGCTTGCCTTGCCAATTTAGAACGTATGCTTAAGCGGTGTGAAGACACTCGCCTTGTTCTAAATTGGGAAAAATGCCATTTCATGGTAAAAGAGGACATCGTGCTAGGACATAAAATTTCCAAAGCCGGTCTTGACGTGGACCGTGCTAAAGTCGATGTTATTGCAAAATTGCCTCCACCTTCAACCGTGAAGGGCGTGAGAAGTTTCCTTGGTCATGCGGGCTTCTACCGTCGATTTATCAAAGATTTTTCTAAAATCGCTCGCCCGATGACCCACCTCTTGGAAAAAGATACTCCTTTTATCTTTTCCAAAGAGTGTATTGAAGCCTTCAACCTTCTTAAGGATAAGCTAACTAAGGCACCCGTCTTGGTAACCCCTAATTGGGAGCTTCCCTTTGAGTTGATGTGCGATGCTAGCGACTATGCTATTGGAGCGGTTTTGGGCCAAAGAGTGAACAAACACTTCCAACTGATCCATTACGCTAGTAAGACAATGACGGGGGCTCAATTGCATTACACGACAACTGAAAAAGAGCTTTTAGCTGTTGTCTATGCTTTTGAAAAGTTCCGCCCCTATCTTGTCCTTTCCACCACAATCGTTTATACCGATCATTCCGCGTTGAAGTACTTGTTAACTAAACAAGATTCCAAACCAAGACTTCTTCGCTGGGTTTTGCTACTTCAAGAATTTAAAATCGAAATTCGTGATAAGAAGGGAGTTGAAAACCTAGCCGCGGATCATATCAACAGACTTGAGGATCCTTATCAAGGGGATCATCCGAACAAAGAAATCAATGATTATTTTCCCCTGGAGACCTTAGTGTCTATCAACTCGAGTAATGATGAAGCCCCGTGGTTTGCGGACATTGCAAACTACTTGGCGGGTGGAATTCTCACTGACGGGTTAACATCCCAACAAAAGAAAAAGTTCTTCAAAGACATTAAGACTTACTTTTGGGATGAACCGTATCTATTCAAACAATGTGCTGATTTGATTATTCGCCGATGTGTTGATGGACCGGCAGCTTTAGACATTCTCGAAGCTTGCCACAAAGGACCCACCGGTGGTCACTTTGGTCCCAACTACACCGCCAAAAAAGTGTTTGAATCGGGATTTTATTGGCCCACCATTTACCGTGATGCTCACGAGATGGTTAAACATTATGATGCTTGCCAAAAACAAGGCAAGATCACACATAAAGACGAGATGCCTCAGAATTTCATACAAGAATGTGAAATCTTTGATGTATGGGGTATCGACTTTATGGGGCCATTCCCTTCATCTAGAGGAAACAAATACATCCTTGTAGCCGTTGACTACGTTTCTAAGTGGGTTGAAGCCAAAGCTTTACCCACTAATGACTCAAGGGTGGTTTGTAACTTTTTGAAGTCGATGTTCGCTAGATTCGGTGTGCCTCGTGCCATTATTAGTGATCGCGGGACTCATTTTTGCAATGACCAATTCGCAAGAGTCATGGCTAAGTATGGTGTAAATCATCGTCTTTCCACCGCATACCACCCACAAACTAATGGCCAGGCTGAAATCTCTAACCGAGGATTAAAGCGAATTCATGAAAGAACCGTGGGAGAGCATCGTGCCTCATGGGCCGATAAACTTGATGATGCTTTGTGGGCTTTCCGTACCGCATACAAGACTCCGATTGGTTGTACACCATATCGTCTCGTGTACGGGAAAGCATGCCACCTCCCCATTGAGTTGGAGCACAAGGCTTACTAGGCCTTGAAGTGGGCTAATTTCGATATCAACAAAGTCGGTGACCTACGCAAGATCCAACTCAATGAGCTGAATGAACTCCAGAATGAGGCTTATGAAAATTCTTTGATCTATAAGGAAAGGACTAAGCTCATTCACGACTCTAAGATTAAAAACCGAGAGTTCCAAGTTGGAGACAAAGTTTTACTTTTTAACTCTCGGTTGAAAATCTTTTCGGGCAAGCTGAAATCTCGTTGGTCCGGCCCATTCACCATTGCCCAAATTTTTCCATATGGTACTCTCGAGCTCGCTCAACCTAATGGACCTAATTTTAAGGTGAATGGCCAATGAGTGAAGTTGTACTTTGGTGAGGACATCTCTCATGAGATGATTCCATCCCTCACCACGTTCCCCATGAACTAATTTTGGGTCGAGTCAGGCTCGTGACTCGGTTATCAAAAACAAGCGCTCCTCGGGAGGCAACCCGAGTATCTATCCTTTTCCGTTTTAACCTCCTAAGTGTAGGGGACCTCTATAGGTTGTTTGTGTTTGTGTGGTGATGTGATTACAGGGATGAATGCACTTTTGGAACCTTTGAAGAACCGTGCTCCCGTGTTATCCGAAATCCGGTTCTATCTCTCAACTATCGTGATTCATTTTTCTTCATACTCACATTTGAAATTGATCACCTTAGTCGTCTCTTCCTTAGCTTGATTTAACCAACGTGCACAATGTCATAAGTGTAGGGGAGACTTTTCTCACATGCTTAAACATTGAGGACAATGTTTATCTTAAGTGTAGGGGGGACTTATAACAAAGTTTTAAGTGGACTTTTCCATGAAAATGCCTTCATTTAACCGGAAAATCATCTTTTTCAACATTTTTCAAATTTTTTATTAACTTTGGCCATTTAGTCGTAATTTTTAAATTTTTATCGTTGCTTTCATATGTATATATCCCGCAATAAAGTCAAAAATATTAATAAAGTGGTGTAGCTAGTTTTGGAGTCTTTGACATATTAGGTCCGTTGCGATTATTTTGACTCAACCCGAATAGACTTATCCAAGTTTATTCTAGCTAGTATCCTTAACCATGTAGACCTTAATTGATTTATTAGGCTAAGCATCCACGAGTCTCATTACTTGAGATTTTAAATTGTGGAGAACGAGAAATGATAGAGTCAATTATAAGTCGGTATTCTTACACAAGCTCACTTGGTGTAATTATCTGCCTATTCTCCCATCACTTGCTAATAATTTATCTGCAATAAGTAAGGTCGTACGATTTGAAAAGTTACTTAGCTTCTAGCCCAAGATCGTTTAAAAGTTGCTCGGTAATGATAAGAGTTCATAGCCAAGGCATAACTTGTGAAGCGGGGCGCGAAGATTGGCGAGTCCGAAAAGGCCCTAACAAGGCATGAGGATTCAATCTTATTGCTAAAGATCCAAGGTGATGTGAAAAGCATTATTCCCAAAATCAATATGAAGGATCAAGACTCACGACGAAAAGCAATCAACTCCCATAAAGATCATGGAGAAGTCTATCCGAAAAGACCCTAACAAGGTATGAGGATAAATAGATCCAAGTCCGAAAAGGAGGCGGATCGTTGTATCTCAAAATCCCAATTAGCGATTGAAGAAATAATCATGAAGTCGTGGTCAACAAAGTTGGAGTACCCCTCAAAAGTCTCCAAGTGAAGAAACTCTATTAACGAAGAGAAGACCATTATCTCAAGAACGTCTCTCAAGATATGAAGTATGAAGTGCATGCCAAATATCGGCCCGAGAAAGGTCTCAAATCGTGAAGCGAGTTACGCCAAGATATGAACTTTTTGATATCCCGAGAAGCAGTTTTAAGAGATTTTGTCCTTTAGCTAACTATTGATCAAATCGTCCTACTTTGCTTTTAGCCTAAATAAACTATCGCAATAAGTCCAAAAATGCATCTTCATGATCATTCTAAGACAAAAATAAAATATAAGAGATACACCTAGGAATAAGAGAGTTTAAGCATATAATTAAGCCATGTGTGTAAGTGTTTGTTTTGCTAACTTATAATAACAATGATCTTGTTTTTAAGCTTAGTTTGGGGAACGTGAAACTTGAGGGTGATAAATCTTCGCAGCACCGAAGCCCTAATGTAAGTCTTAGATCTCTTTGCAAGTTATTTCCATATAGCTATTTTCAAGTGAAAATGGTTTTCTATCCTTTTGTTTACTTTAAAGTTTTAATTTCTCTTAGTACTTCAATTTTTTTAGAAGTATTTTAATAAGGCCAAGGTTGATTGATTATGAGAAAAGTGTAAATTTGCTTTGTCACTAAGCATTGCATGAGGGCATGGCAATGGTTAAGTGTAGGGGATTTGATAGGTGTGAAAACACCCATCCTTTTACCACTTATTTCTGGCTTAAACGATACCAAAACGCGTATTTAATATCATTTGTTTGGAATTATGCGTGGTTTTTGTGTTTATTGTGTTTTCAGAGTCAACCGGATGAATATTGGAGAAAACATGGGATTGCACGGGTTTTATCGAAGAAAAAGACTCAAGACAAAGTCTATTGTCCAAGAGATGCAAAAGATTTGAAGTCAATGGGCCTATTTGAAGATTTATCGAAGAAAAGGACCAAAAGATGGAAGATTTACATATGTCGAAGGAACTCAAGTCTATTAAACGAAGAAATTAAAAGACGAGTTGAATTTAATCGTCGACGAATCCCGAATCAGAATCGAAAACGTCGACTTTTCTGAAAAGACGAGAAGACAAGAAGAAAGGGAGAAAGCCCACTTCACCAACCAACCACTAGCCTATAAATAGAAAACCCCCTCACACTTTTTGAGCTAGTTTTTCATTTCCCAGTTTCTTTCTTTTCTTTCGTAGGAAGCCAACACCATTAAGGTGTTGGTGATTTTTCATTCTTGTTGAATCTTTGATTTTCTAAGTGTTTAATCTTTCCTTTTGTTTACTCTACATTAATCTATCAATTTAATCCTTCCATTAATCTTGTTCTTCATCTTTTTGATTTAAAGCTTAAAGTTCTTATTTGGTTGATTTTGATCTTCAAAAGTTATTGGTTTTTGTGTTTTTATTGTTGGGATTTGATGTTTATGGTTAGTAGATGATTAGTGTTTAGTTTGGTTCAAATCTTTTGGTTAAATTTGGCTTGTTTGGATTAAAATCGTTTTACCCTATTTTTTTCTGCTTAACTGTTCTTCGTTCCCCAGATTCCGAATCAAGTATTGTTCATCTTTTATTCCGTATCAAGATTTTTCATCCGGAATATTTTATATTCCGGATCAGTGTCCTCCATTCGGAATATTTATTATTCCGAATCAACCTCTTTCATCCGGAATATTTTATATTCCGGATCAACTCCTTCCATCCGGAATAACTCATTTATTCCGGATCACCATTTATTCCGGATCACCATTTATTCCGGATCACCTTTTATTCCGCATGAGCTTTTATTCCGCATCAAACCATTATTCCGGATGAGCTTTAATATTCCGGATCAACCTCCTTTTGTTAATTATTCCGCATGAAGGCCATATTCCGCATAAGCTATTATTCCGCATGAATCAAACATTCTGCATGAAGGCCATATTCCGCATAAGCTATTATTCCGCATGAATCAAACATTTCGCATGAAGGCCATATTCCGCATGAACCTTATATTTAGCATGAGTAGTTTATTCTGCATGAATGATTTTTTCTGATTTATTCCGGCTCAAGCATACATTCCGAATCAAACACTTTTCAGGGTATTTACAGTTTCTGTTTTATTTTAATTTTAATTCAAGTTTTATTTTTATTAATTAATTGCTTCTAGTTTACTTTTAATTACTTCACGCATTTACCTTCTTAGTAACATAGAAAACCAAACCCCTTATTTGTCACCAAGAACAAATCATTCCACTTTGAGCTGTGATCGATTCTAGAAGATAGAGAGACTTTATCTAAACCCCCATGAAAACCACAGTATCATTACCCCTTATGAACTCTGGACTAAAAGGAAACCAAACTTGAACTACCTCAAAGTTTGGGGTTGTAGGGCTGTTGTAAGACTCCCTGATCCAAAGGTGAAAACCTTGGGTGAAAGAGGCATTGAATGCATCTTTGTTGGATATGATGAGCATTCCAAGGCTTATAGGTTCTATGTTATTGAACCTAATGATTCAGTTTCAATAAACTCAATCATTGAATCAAGGGATGCTAACTTTGACGAGACTAGGTTCTCATCAGTCCCTAGGCTAAGCCTTAGGACTCCTACTGGAGCTGAGGACATTGGTGCTTCAGTGGAACCTGAAAGGGTCACTAATGAGGTTGTGGTTCAGCAACCTGAGCCTGAGCTTAGAAGAAGCACAAGGCAAAGGACTCCAAAGAATTTTGGGCCTGAATTTCAACTATACCTAGTTGAAGGAACAAAGGATGAGGTCTCTGACCAGTACTACTATTGCCTTAATGTTGAGGATGATCCCAAAACATTTGATGAAGCAATGAAGTCCCAGGATGTTGCTTTCTGGAAAGAATGATGAGATAGATTCCATCATGGGCAACAACACTTGGGTGTTGGTTGATCTACCTCCAGGTTGCAGTCCACTTGGATGCAAATGGATCTTTAAAAGAAAGATGAAGGTAGATGGAACTATTGAAACGTTCAAGGCAAGGTTAGTCATTCAAGGCTTTAGACAAAAGTCAGGAATAGATTACTTTGATATTTATGCTCCTGTAGCACGCATAAGTACCATAAGAATGTTGATTGCCTTGGCAAGCATTCACAATATGATTATTCATCAGATGGATGTGATGACAACATTCTTGAATGGTGATTTAGATGAGGAGGTTTATATGAACCAACCTCAAGGTTTCATCATGCCTGGTCATGAAGGTAAGGTGTGTAAACTGATTATTTCCTTATATGGACTCAAACAAGCACCTAAGCAATGGCATCAAAAGTTTGATGAAGTGGTTTTGTCTAATGGTTATTTACTTAACCAAGCTGACAAATGTGTATATAGCAAATTTGATGAATCTGGTAAAGGAGTCATCATTTGCCTATATGTTGATGACATGTTAATCTTTGGTACTGATCAAGTTCAGGTTGATTTAACCAAAGAGTTTTTATCATCAAGGTTCTCTATGAAAGACATGGGGGAGGCTGATGTTATCCTTGGCATAAGGATTAAACATGAAAGTGATGGTATTGTAATTTCTCAGTCTCATTATATTGAGAAGGTCCTGAAGAAATTCAATCACTTTGATTGTACTCTAGTGAGTACACCTATGGATACAAATGAGAAACTAATGCCTAACAATGGTCATGCTGTCTCCCAGCTTGAGTATTCTAGGGTGATTGGTTGCTTGATGTATGCCATGACTAGTACTAGGCCTGATATTGCTTTTGCAGTGGGTAAACTGAGTAGGTACACTAGTAATCCTAGTACTCAACATTGGCAAACAATTTAGAGGGTACTAAAGCATTTGAAAGGAACAATAGATTATTGTTTGTCATATACTGGATATCCTTCAGTGTTGGAAGGTTACACTGATGCAAGTTGGATCAGCAATACCGAGGATAATTCATCCACAAGTGGCTGGGTATTCCTTCTTGGTGGTGGTGCAATTTCTTGGGCATCCAAGAAGCAAACTTGCATTACTGGTTCAACAATGGAATCTGAATTTGTGGCTCTAGCAGCTGCTGGTAAAGAGACTGAATGGTTGAGAAACTTCCTTCTTGAGATTCCATTGTGGGTCAAACCTATGGCACCTATATCTATCCGTTGTGATAGTGCAGCTGCATTGGCTAAGGCTTATAGCCAAATGTACAATGGTAAGTCTAGACACTTAGGTGTTAGACATAGCATGATTCGTGAGCTAATCATGAATGGGGTGATATCAATAGAGTTTGTGAGGTCTTAACAAAACTTAGCTGATCACTTGACGAAGGGATTGGCTAGAGACTTGGTTATAAAGTCTGCTAAAGGGATGGGTTTAAAGTCCAAACTAGTTACTGAATGCTAGGACACCCAACTCCCTCCTAAGGAAACTTGGGAGCTGAGTTCAATGTGGAAAGCTGAACATTCAGGGGACTAAAGCACATGTATATCATCCCAAGGATGTGCTTGTACCTGCTGAAAGGAGGATGAAGTTATAAACTTCTTAATGGTTAATTTGTTTGAAAAAGTGCTTAAGCAGGAGCATGAACTAAAGAGGAACCACCTATGTAAATGTTGAGGTTTCGCCGCCTCAAGGAGCATGGACTTTGGCTCTTACAACATTTATGAATTGGATATGGACACATGGCTTGTATGGTGTCAGGAGCGTTTTAAGTGTTTGAAAACTTGTGTGTATTTTATCTTCAGGTATTCAAAGTAGTTGAAGGGTTCAATTCTTAGAACACCCTGATTCTCAAATATTTGAAGTGATGTACTAATATGGAAATTCAATCCTCAGGACATTTTCATATATGCACTGGTTTTGTTAAAGTTGATTTTCATGCAAAAAGGAATTGTACTAAATTGGGGAGGATTGTTGGAAATTTAGTGCAATTGTGGGATCGAGTCATACTTGTAAATAGGTTTGGAGGTACGGAGTGTACACCCATTATGTCCCTGACCTCCCTGGACTCAATATAGTGGTTGAAAATTCATCAGGAGGAAGCTGCTCCTGGTTAGGAAATTGCTCCTGGTTAGGAAGTTGCTCCTAGTTAGGACGCTGCTCTTGGTGATGCACAAAGTCTTTGTAACCTCTTTGACCAATCAATGAGGGTTGAATATTTACTTGATAACCAGGTTTATGGTCATGTAACCACTATGCTTTCATGTAGGTAATTATGAGCTTTATTGACCGATTAATGATCTTAAATACCTTTGACTATGAGTTACATCCTTCTAGGACTAGGATCACTATAAATAGTGACCATATTTGCATGATGAGATATACAGAAACAAGAAACACTTACACGCACAAAGTTCTTGATTTGTGCCTAAAACAAGAACTAACTCTTGGTTTTATCCCAAGGAGGTATTCGTGTTAACCCATGCATAGGGTCGAATAATATTCTTTAGAAAGTGATTACACGACTTCAAGAGATATCCGGTAACCATTCATTGGTACGTAGTTAGGCTATTGATTATCTTCACCCTGTTGGAACGAAGTAAACCCCAACATAAAATAGTCTAGAATATGGGCCATGGGCCAATATACAAAATACTGACTAATACGCCCCCGTAGTTGGAGCGGGAGGAGGTCGGACGCTCAAGCTGGACCGAAAGTCTTCAAACAAAGTTGAGGGGGGACCTTTTGTGAAGATATCCGCATATTGGTAGTGAGAAGGAACGTGAAGAACGCGCACTGTGCCAGCAGTAACCATATCACGTACAAAATGGATGTCAATCTCAATGTGTTTGGTACGCTGATTAGCAGACATATAAATAACACTCACGTTGTCACAGTAGACCAATGTAACAGAAGACAACGGGCAGTGGAGCTCACGAAGTAAATTGCGGAGCCATGCGGTTTCTGCAAACAACATTAGCAACACCTCGATATTCGACTTCGACACTAGATCGAGAGAGTGTGTGTTGCCTTTTGGATGACCAAGAGAGTAGGTTATCACCAAAAAATACACAATAACCAGAGGTTGAGCGACGTGTAGACGGACAACCTGCCCATTCTGCATCAGTATAACCAACCAGTGATGTAGTAGCGGAAGCATATAATTGTAAACCATAATCCAGTGTCCCCTGAACATAGCGCAATATCCGTTTCAGAGCCACAAGATGAGGCTCACGAGGATCATGCATATATAAACAAACCTGCTGAACTACATAAGACAAATATGGACGGGTAAAAGTGAGATACTGAAGGCCGCCTGCAAGACTGCGATATAAAGTAGGATCCTGAACTGGAACACCGTTCGGACCCAATTTAGACTCTGTATCAACGGGTGTCCGGGAGGGATTACATGCCTCCATATGAGCACGCTCAATAAGCTGTTGAGTGTATTTCTTTTGAGATAAGAACAAGCCTGTAGGGTGTCGAGTAGCAGAGATACCAAGAAAGTAGTTTAGTGCCCCAAGATCGGTCATGTCAAACTCACGATGTAAAGAGCCAATGATCTGTTGTAGGAGAGTCGTGGAAGAGGCTGTAAGAATGATGTCATCCACATATATAAGAAGGCAAGCAACCTCAGAACCCTGTCGAAACATAAATAGTGAAGAATCGCATCGACTGTGATAAAACCCATCTTTGGTGGCATAACCTGCAAATCGCTGAAACCAAGCACGAGCTGCTTGTTTGAGACCATATAGAGATCTCTGCAAAAGACAAACATGATGAGGGTACCTAGGATCAACAAAACTGAGAGGATGATGCATGTAAATAGTCTTAGATAGGTCACCGTTAAGAAATGCATTCTTAACATCAAGCTGATGAATGGACCAACCGCGGGACAAAGCGATTTCGGCTGAGAGTCCTGTCAGCATGAAACTTATGCTTAAATAACCACATGGAACGAACCATGTTAACACCGGTTGGCCTGGGTACAAGAATCCAAGTACCATTTTTAACTAACACATTATACTAATCATACATAGCATTACGCCACTAAGGATCTTGAAGAGCAAGAAGAGGAGATTTGGGAATAGGAGAAATAGGGGACGTGGTAAGGTTGTAACGCGGATTGGGGCGTGTGTTCATGGTGTGAGTACGAATGGGATCGGGAATGGGGTCGGGAATTGGATCGAGAATAGGTGCCTCCGGTATGTGGGTTTCGTGGGTATTAGGAGGTGGGCTAGGAGGCATTGAGCCACAGGAGTTACAGTTAGTGGGTATTGGGTGATTATGAGTTGAGGTGGTATGATGGATCGTTGTGTGAGGTTTGGTAGTAGGAAGTGGGTTTGTGGGATTGACGACAAAAGGCAGGAGAGGGGAGGGTGTAGGATCGAGAAAAGTGTAAGAAGGTGTAGATGTAGGGGTCATGGATTTATAGGGAAATTGTTTCATCGAAAGTGACGTGACGGGAAATGATAATTTTATTGGTTTCGAGATCTAGGCACCGAAAACCGCGGTGGTAAGCTGGGTAGCCCAAGAATATGCACGGAGTGGCGCGGAGTGTAAGTTTATGAGGTGAGGGTAGGTGTGGGTAGCAAAGACATCCAAAGATGCGAAGCTGGGAGTAGTCGGGTGTTTTGTTAAATAGGTGGGAGAATGGGATTTCGTTATGTATTGCCGTCGAAGGGAGAAGACTTGAGAAGGTAGGTAGCCATATGAAGGGCTTCGACCCAAAAGGTGGGAGGTAGGTGGGATTGAAAAAGAAGAGTGCGTATAGTATTGTTAATGGTACAGATCATGCGTTCAGCTTTACCATTTTGTTGAGAGGTTTTAGGGCATGAGAATCGGAACCGGATGCCATTTTTGAGGAAGAGGTTATGTAGTTGGGTGTTATCGAACTCACCACCATGATCACACTGAAAACTTTTGATGTCACATTGAAACTGGTTTTTGATATATTTACAAAAGTGCAAAAATTTGTCAAACATATCAGACTTGTTGCGAAGAGGATAGACCCATAAATAGTGGGAGTAATGATCTAGAAACAAGACATAGTATTTAAAACCACTAGAGCTAACAATAGGGGATGTCCACAAATCCGAATGAATAATATCAAAACAATGTTCAACAATAGAGTTAGAAGTATGGAAAGGAAGTTTCACATGTTTGCTTAGCTGACATGCATGACAAATGTGTGTATACTTCGTTTTATTACAAGAAATAAAATCACGATAAGCAAGAGAACGTAGCACTTCATCACCCGGATGACCAAGGCGTTGATGCCATGTGGAAGGGCTGGTAGAAACGAAAGCAATAGGGAGATTTGACGGCTTGGTAACCGGATACAGATCGCCCGAGCTGTCACATCGGAGGAGGATATGGCGAGTCAAGAAATCCTTCACAGAAAAACCAAACGCGTCAAATTCGATTGTACAATTGTTATCTCTAGTAAACTAACGAACAAAAATAAGATTTTTGATGATGTTAGGGGTGAAAAGAACATTGTTAAGATGAAGGGGGCGATGGGTGGAAGAAATAATGCTATGACCTGTGTTGGTGACAAAAATAGAATTCCCGTTACCAACATAGATAGATGGATATAAGCGTTTATTAAAAACAATACCTAAATTACATGTAGTAGAATTTAAGTGAGAAGAAGCACCTATACCCATATGCCAAGTGGGGTCCTGTAAGGTCATGGTGGTAAAAGCACTCGGGAGAGTGGTACCTTGGGATCCATAGGGAGCTGGAACCGAACCGAGTATGCCTGGACTCGGGTGTTGAGGTGCGGGTTGTCCAACAGTGGGGGATGCAAGGTGAACCTGGGGGTGCTGCTGGGCTGTCCTGTAGATGGAGGATGCTGCTGGGCCGACTTGCTGGGCTGCGTGAGCTGCTGATCCAAAAGGTGCAAAAGGGTTGGGCTTTGAATTGTAGTAGGGGTGCTGTGGTGTGGACTAGTGGCCATGACGGGCTGCATAAAATCCATGAGGTGCTGTAGAAGTCCAATAAGGGTGGGAGTGGGTTTGAGCAGCTATTTGTCTCGGGTTTTGTGCTCACTATTAACATCAGGTGAGGGGTTTCGACTAGATAAGCCGGCATGACCCCTATAGTCATGGATGAATCGACATTTCTCACCGAATCGACACGTGCCCTTATTAAAATGGTTACATATTTGGGGAAGATTGGACGACTTTGTGGGGTACCTTTATTGTTAGACGTCACGAGGACAGTTGGAGAGGATGAACTGCTTTCAAAGGTGGTGTTGGTATTGGCTTCCTCTTTAAATGAGGTTTCTTTTAAGAGCAACATACTACGCACTGTTTCAAACGACGGTAAAGGCTCACGATGGCGGATGATTTCCACAAGAGTGGCAAAGCGGTTGTCAAGGCCATTAACCGCATAGATAACCAAATTCTTCTCACTTACGTTGCATTCAAGGTTTTTGAGGCGGGTAGCCATGGATTGTATTTTCGAGCAGTGTTCATTAACTGTCATGTTTCCGATCTATATGGATCGGAGTTCATTGTCAAGGGAGATTGCACGAGCATCTTTGTTGTCATGGAAGAGACTCTTTAGATGATCCCATAATGCCTTAGCATCACCGGGGGTTATAACTACTTGTTCTTGGAGTGAATCACAAAGGGAGCTAAGGATCCACATCTTGATTAGATCATCAAGTTGAGACCACTCGACACTGGTAGAAGAGGTTTCCTTTTCCACATGGTCTTTAAGCCCTAGACTTCCAAGATGAATAAGAGAAAAAGAACTCCATGAGTTTTAGTTGTGTTTTTCAAGGTCCAATTTGATAGGAACCTTGTTAGGGATAGTAAAAGGGATTATTTTTTCTGTAGAAGATTGTTATGGAGGGGGGTATCACCTACGGCCATGGTTGCCGACTGGTGGTGGATTAGGGTTGGTTGGAAGAAAACGTGGGAGAGGCAAAAATTTTAGGAGTTATTTTTATGTTTTGATACCATGACAGAAGGTAATTGATTTTCTTGATTTCATTCGGTTGTAACAACCAGGTATATAAAAATACACATAATAGTTTAGAATATGAGCCATGGGCCAACATACAAAATACTGACTAATAATTTTTACATTAAACCCTAACCTCTTGTTTTATACGTAGTATATAATTAGCCTTTGACAAAAAAAAGTATAACTTCACCCTGTTGATATTATGTATGTTTTGATGTCAATCTAACTTTTTACATTCTCTTAGAATCAAATTTATGATACCCTTTTAACTATTTTGATATCAAAATAAATAGTCAGAGAGTATTATGTATTATAAAAACTGTTAAAAAAGGCCAACAAAAAGCCAACAAGTTGATCCAAACAAATAAAATCAGTTATTTTTCTTATATTGGATCCAAGAAAGTTTTTGTGATAACAAACTCATTGATCCAATAGTAATAATAGATATATAAAGGGTTTTTCTATCTTGTGCCTTAGAGCACATGATAAGAAGTTACAAAGTACATAAAAAGTACACAGGGTCCCACAGAAAAGTACACAGGAATCCGTAAAATGTGGATCCCTGTGTACTTTTCTGTGGGACCCTGTGTACTTTTTACCTTCTTATCATGTGCCTCTAGGGCACAAGATAGAAAAATCCATATATAAATCATGAGATTAATAAACAAGTATAACTTGCAATCTAACAAGTTTCTGAAAATATTAAAGAACTTTAAAAAGCTGTTTTAATCATAAACTAATAATGACATTGTAATTAATATAACCTAAACAACTAATAATGATACTGGCAATAATAATACAATTAAAGTCAAACCCATACGTTCACAATATTATTACTAAAAAATAGTTTTATTGTTTTCCAAAACGTAACTCGTTTTCGTTACACGATTTAAGAAAAAGGTATTTATTACTCTTTTCGTTTCGTAACTATAGTATAGTGTAGTGTTGATTTTTTATTTCTTAAGTTTGCAATTATTATTTTAAATATCTCTTAACTTGTTTTATACGATACTTGATGCAAAATACATAAATAAATTAAGTTTTGAATGTATTTTAATTGACATAGTTTGTATAAAGTAATATTCTATAACACAAACTAATATATTTAAAATTAAAATTGCAAAATTAAAACCAAAAAGTTCAACACTAGATTATAATTATGAGACAAATATATTACTATACTGCTTTATTTTTTAGCAAAATTAAAATTTATTAAAGTTTATAATAATAATTTTAAAAATAATAATATGATAAATGTGATCAAACTTCTTTATATGTTTTTTGTATTAAACAATAATATTAAGACGATTCAAAATAAAATAAAAACCATAAATTTAAAACAAAAAAATATAACAAGTTTATAGAAGCACCTAGCTTTTATTTTTTTTGATAAATAAGAAGAAAACAATAAATAAAGAACAAAAAAGGTAGTGTTTGTATTCACTTTGTATTGGATTGAAAATATATATTAATAAACCATGTATTATTATATCTATCGAATAAATGGCATTAAATTAGGTTTCTGCAAATTAAACTTCACCTATTTCCAAGAAACATGAAGAATGGGCAGTTGATAAAGGATCTTGATTTTACTACATGGCATACATTCATGCACCAAGAATACAACTCATTGACTTATATTTTAATATTTATAAACTCATATTTTAATATTTGTAAACTCATGGGTCCTCACAAATCTCATATTAAATGATTTATAATTATTATAACCCAAGTATACTCTTATCCTTTTTTGATCAAAATCTTCTTCAAAATATAAAACTTTACTGAAATTCATAAAGATTGTTGTATTCTACTATTTATATGTTGAAGAACAAACATGGATGGCTACACATGTGACTTCAAAATAAATTGTGAGAAGTAATTATTTATTCAAAACAATATTGAAGAACAAGAACCAAGATAAGAAAAATATTCTAATCTAGTTTGGGTTACAAGTTTATAAATAAAGGGCTAAACTATGGCCCACTTATGAAGCATCTAATTAAGTCTACTTATCCAATTTATTGTAATAAAAGCCCAACTTATGCATGCTAAGCCCATATACCCTTTTGCTTCTTATTTTTTGAATGAAAAATTATTGAAAACTCAAAAAATATGTCTAGTTGAATGCTTAAATAGATGTTGTAATAATTTATTGGTTTGTAAAAAAGCGAGACCTTATGCTGTTTCCAACATGATACTGCCACATATGTTACACATATAATTTGTCATACGGATTAGTCATCCCAATCAATGCTCTTTTTCATATCCCTTCATCTTGTTTCAGAGTGAGGGAGCCGCTCGAGATAGGGTGATAAACGTTATCTGCTACCTCTGTTAAGCCGCGTACATCTGAATTCTTGAAGCTAAGAGTGCACAAAAAACATGGCATGATATATAGGTTAATTTACAGATAATGTGACATTATTATATGAGATCTTATGAGCAATGTATTGTGTTGTCTTGGTGCCCATACTATTTGGCCCCTACCCCTTTTACTCATAATTACTAGTAATATGCCTCAATCGTACACAAAAAGAAAATTATATTCTGAGAGGGCATATCAATAATGAGAAAGGTGTACCAAATTGGTACCACAAATATGCATGGTCCATTGCCTCAATCATCTACCATTTCATATGCATGCCAATAATTTTGTGGGTCTATTTGAGAAGATGGATTTGTCGAAAAAGTCGAAACGTGGCTCGACCAACGTGACATCTGCAAAGAGACTAGTACAATCAAATGCGCAAGGCTAACGTTCAAGTGCAAAAGCGGAGCCAAAAAATTCGATTTGAGATCTCACTTTAATCTTTATTATAAAATTCGACCAACGTTCATGTTTTTTTTTAGTTTATTACACGGGACTTACGTATAAATAATATTTATTCTAATATTTTAATTTGATATACAAATATGTGAATTTCTCGTGTTTAATAATTTGTAATTATAGTATAGAAAAGTTAAAAAAAATATTATTTTTTAGATTGTTTATAAGAAAAGTAAAAAAAATAAATAGTGAAAGAGACTATTTTTATTAAAAAATTCTTTTATTTTATTTAATACAAAAGTCTCTATTTTATTATTTTGCTTTACTAAATAGAATAAAAGATTTTAACGAAAAAGATTTGGTTTGGGCTAATAAAGTTGAATGACATTGGGCCAATTGGCAAACATATGAAAATGGGCCATTTTTCACATTAACTCGACAAATTCAAATTTCATGCTCAAAATATAACTTATTAGCGTAACGAGGAAAGAAGCCCGCGCTTCGCTGAGGATCATTTGAAATCGACGAACTCAGTGTTTTTGTGTTTTTTTTAGCTTTTCAAGCTAACTTGAACCCGATAAGTCGTAGTACTATTAACTATCTACATACAATGAAATACATAACATATACAAATACATAGAAGTTATATACCTACAAACTCAGTAGTAGCGCGGGCTCATATGGCCACAACGGGAAGAGATATATAAAGATCCTTTATTTATCAAAGATCCAATGGACCATTTACAACTATTGATTTTAATTTGATCTAATGGTTATAGTTAAATCTATTTTCATTATATATTCAATTTTATTAACCTGTCATTTTTTATACAGACAAAAAATAAAGATGGTGGATCAGGATGTTCTACAACCACCGCCTCATTTTAACAGCAACAACCTCAACAACCGTAGTTTTCCGGCGACCTCTACAACAAACCCACTTTTCCGGTGACCTTCACAACAAACCCGCCCTTATCCAGCAACCTCCACAACAAACCACCATATTCTGACGATGTAGATGTTACTGAAGTTGATGCCGATATTATTGAAGTCGGTGACTCATATATGAAGTTGATGCTGATATTATTGAAGATGTAGCTGTACAAACAAGTAATGATATAGGTAAACCCCATATTATGATTGTTGATGCACACCATGTGTTTGATGAAATGACACAATGATAATCACATGTGATTTAGCAAGTTCTAAGTTATGAATGAGCATTTTTATTAAATTTTGGTCGATTTTTTTAGTTGATAAGCTGATTACAAAAGTAGAATTTATGATTAAAGAATTGGAACTGTGACTCATATATGAGTCGTTGTGACTCATATATGAGTCGTTGTGACTCATATGAGTCGCTGTATTGGTGACTCATGTATGAGTCACACTGACTCATATATGAGTTATACTGACTCATACATGTGTCTCACTGACTCATATATGATTACGTAACAAATGACTCATAGATGAACCACATAACTCATATATACTCATATACGTAAAAGTGTTGAGATGATTTGTGCTCACTTATTAACTTGTTTCATGTTTATGTTCAAGGTTCTCCGTAATCCTGGAGATGGATCAGTTGAGTGTACGTGTAGGCATTTTATGCGTTATGGTTTTCTTTGTCACCACATATTTTGTGTTTTGAAGAACCGTGATATTGAAGAGATTCTAGAGAAGTACATTTTAAGGCGTTGGAGAAGGGATTTGATACCGCTTTTATTAAGAAGAAACACAAGCAGATACGGAGAGAAGAACGAAACAATTCAGAGACTAACAAAATGAGGCTAACTTCCACATAGACGAGTGCTTGTTTTGGTTGAGTAAAGATGCAGAAAAGTAGGAGAATCAAATACAACAACTACTTCAAGTGTTGAAAACATGTGTTGAATATCTGATTTAATTTTCTGTTTTTCTTTTATTTAAGTGTTGAAAATATGTGTTGACTATTTGATTTAAATTTATGATTTCTTTTATTGAAATGTTGAAAACATGTCTTGAATATGTGATTTGAATACTATGTATTGAATATCATGAGTCACCTGACTCATGCATGAGTCGCATGACTCATGCATGAGTCGCCTGACTCATGCATGAGTCGCCTGACTCATGCATGAGTCATATAAATTTGCAAGTGTTTATAAACACTTGTACATCTGATTGTTGTCATTTCTACACTTAATACAGTTTTATAAATATGTAAAAGTATTTTTAACAGTTAAAACATATTCTGAGTCATTATGACTCATGCATGAGTCATATAATTTTGCAAGTGTTTATAAACACTTTTACATTTGATTGTTGTCATTTCTACACTTAATACGTAAAAGTGTTTTTTACAGTTAATACATCTTATGAGTCATTATAATACATATATAGTCATTATGACTCATGTATGAGTCATACTGACTCATACATGAGTCACATGACTCATGTACGAGTCACCTGACTCATGTATGAGTCACATGACTCAAGTATGAGTCAAAGACACATATGATTCTCAGACACCTAAAAACATAATACTATAATTTTTAAAACATACTACCTAAAATCATAAGTATGATTCTCAAACACTGAAAAACTATCAACAAAATTTACTACTATTAGTTCTATTACAATATAACACTTTCCTTCTACAGGCTCTGCTTGTTTCTTCTTGGCAGATGGTTTCTTGGCAGCTACTTTCTCGGTTACTTCTTTCTCAGCTGCTGGTTTTTCGGTTGATGCTATCTCGGCTACTTCTTTTGTATCAGGGACAACAAAAGCCAATATCGACATTAGGACATGCTTGAATGTTTCAGAAACTACCTACCTTTTTAACACATGACTCATACATGAGTCAGTGTGACTCATACATGAGTCAGAGTGACTCATACATGATGGTTATTGTTTATACACTTTGATATCCTGCTCTTGGTAGTTTGTGCAGTATGGTGATATGCACGTAACTTGGCTACTAAATATCTTCAGTCATGTCACCTATTTTTTGTGAAGGAGGCTTTGGCACTAAGACCTGAAATTCTTTCTTTATATCTTTTGATACTTCCCAATATTCTCACAGTGACTCATACATGAGTCACAATGACTCATGTATGAGTCACAGTGACTCATGTATGAGTCACAGTGACTCATGTATGAGTCACAGTAACTCATCTATGATTCATTAAATTAAACAAAATCATAAGTCACAGTTCTGTAATCACCTTATCAAGTACAAAAACCCATTAGACTTTAATAAAAAAATGCTCACTCATAAGTAAACACGTGCGATATAAGTGTGATTATCATTGTGTCATTTCATCAAACACATGGTGTGCATCAACAACCATAACATGTGTTTTACCTAGAGTAGCTATGTAATTTTAAAGCATAATCAAAATGAAAAAAACATAAACATAAGCATAATCAAAACAACTTACCATCATCAACATCTATTTCCTCTCTTATATCCATCAAGAATGAAACTTAGTGCTAAATATTAAGTTTTGGTGGTGTGGATTTGATCGGGATAGTGTGGATATGGTCGTGGTTGCTGGTGGTGGTTGGTGGTGGCGGTGGTGGGCGGCGGTGGACGAAGATGGTGGTGGTTGATTGGTGCTAGATATAAAATCCCGATGTATGTGTGTTATTTGTGTTAAAGTTTTACAGTATTTATTATAATAAAATAGACTATTAATTACAACCTTTGGATCATAGATAAATGGAGGGTGGGGATTGATGCATTGGGTCTTTGCTAAAATGGAAGACTCTATTGAACTTTTGGCTGGCCACAACAGTTGCATACGCGACTGAATACACGTCTTTGCTTTCTTCGTTCTTTTGGCGCCTTATCTTTATCCTCATTCTTTTGCTTCCCAAAATGTGACCCTATTCACACATAGAGCCAAAGTTTAGATCTTCTGAAACATTCACGCAATTTAAAACCTGGCTAGCATACTTACATCGTGGGGTTGAACGACTACGTCTAATGTTTGCATTTCTGGAAACAATACTTCTTTCTGGGGCATCGTTAATACCTGTCTTACATTTTCAAAAGACTAGTGATTTGGTACAACAAGATTTTCACAAACTTTGTTGGACTAGCTCGTATAATGAACAATACTTCGAGAAATTCTGTTCGTTCATTTGCAAAATGACGTGTAAGATTATGTAATGCACAAAGTGGACGATACGTAACTGTAACCCTGTAAGATTGGAACCCACAATGGTCCTCGACAACATTGAAGACCATTTCTATCACATTCGAGTTCTTTCAAATTGCATAAAAGATCATAGTACAATGTAGTTGGTATTTATGTGAAACCTTAAACTATGTGTTGCGACAAATGGGCCTAAAGGAATAAGATTGGCATTCATGAAACATGGTTAACAAAATGGTACATGTTACAATCTAAGTTGCATGTGTGAGAGGGAAAACTAAGGATTTGAGGTTTTAAACGTTAAATATGAGTGCGGTATACCCACTAGTCTCCTGCTAGCACAGGACTAAGACTAGGAGCCGAATTGGCTGACGTGGCAAAGAGAATGAATGCTAGTAAGAATAATGTAATTGTATTCATTTTGTTTTTGGTGATTAAGAAATGTTGTGTGTCAAGTGCTATTTATAGATGGTGACAATGTTAAGGTTTTTTTATAGTTTACAATTGTTCAATTTGGTCGATCTGATACTTAGATATAAAAACCATGTTAGTACTAATTTACCATCAAAACTAATGTTAGATCCACAAGAAATTGTTTGGTGTCTGGTCAAAAACTTGTAGAATAAAACCATTTGCAAAACAAGATCTCAAGGATTATAAGAAAGAAAACCATTTACGCACGATTCCTAAACCGTGTATGAAGTTTTGTGATCAAATGAGCAAAAGCAAATTTTAGAGAATATATAAATTCCAATGAGATATCATCTAAAGACTGAGAACTACTGAAATGAATCTAAGTAACTAAAACTGCAAATCATCATCCAAATCAAAAGGTAATATCAAGACCATAATCGCCTATGCAGTCAACTTAACAAACTATTCTCATAACTTAATTCCCTGCTGTCCATGAACACTCACATTCATGTCGCGCGCTTTCATTGTTCCTTGACTCGGTAGGGGCAGACCAACTATCCCCACGAAATGATGGTAAAGACATGTTCGGTTCCATACTAGTTGGAGGGATGTTGGGATGCAGCAAGAGCAGTTGATGGGACAGGTGTTACTATCTCAGGTATCACTTCTTGTTCCAGAAAGAATGACGCAGAATGCTCGTGAGCATCAATATCATTACTAAGAACCTCCTCACGAACTTCACAGAAGTATTGACCCTTGTGGTTTTTGATTGCGGAGTAGCTTGGCTCCAACAGGTTCTTGTCATGCTTTTGACTAATTGTCGTAAGAAAATGCAAAGCACAAAACATATCCACATAGAAATCCTCTTTAAGAGATGCATAGAATGTCATACCCTCATAAAGTAGATGATTGAGTTTTTATAATGTGTGACTTTTTGAGGCTATAACCGGCCCCAACTAAAACCGGTCAAGACCCGGATATATGTGGTTAGACCTAACAATATCTGGCCAAGACCTGAATATAACCAACCAAGACCCCGCTGTATCTGGCCAGACCCAACCAGCAATGGAATTGTTCTTTTTTGAAAAGCAAAAATTGGAGTGAGAGAGGCTCGAACTCTCGACCTCAGGATCACTCTTATTGCTATGAGACCTACGAGCTAGCCAACTGCGCCACCACCCAGCCCGTTTGTGATTTTTTTTTTGTTTTTAAGTTATCTGACTAAATACCATGGAAAATGACGCCAAGTGTAGTCTACGGCGTGTCAAGGCATGCAGTTTAGTTTTTTCATTATTAGCACAAAAATTTTCAAACAAACCAGATCAATCACACTTTTATCATCGTTTTATTCATAAGAATCTAACAGAGATGCACTTGATGACTTAATACTAATAGAACTATATGCTGGTTTAGAAAGCAATGGTTCTTGTGAAGGTGAACCTTTAAGTTGTGAAACCGTATTTTGAAAATCATTCTTATTGTAAGCACGAGGCTCCAAACATGGCCTAACCAAATCTGGTTGGTGAAAGTAAATTAAAAGAAAATATTTGGCCCGAAAATATTTATGCATTCAGTTGAACAATGTTGTAAGCTACATGCCACCAGAATGAGCGAGCCTCCAGAACAACCGGTGCTAATTCGCTATATCTCGTTTTTGAGCGTTTTAAACTCTTAGCAACGAAGGAGGTCTTTTCAAGTTTTCGGTTTAAATAAATTAAAAGAAAATATATAGCAACAAGTCTGCTGTAGCACAATTACTAATTTATGAATTTGCCAAGTTTCGGCTCCTACTCTGGTTAGGAGTCCCAGGTTCGAGTCCTGGCAGCAGATATCTGTTTTTTTTGTTGCAAAATATAACTTGGTTGTAAGCATGTAAAAAAGATTCGGCCCATGCATGGCGAACCTGCCGACCTTCGCGTTATTAGCACAACGCTCTAACCAGCTGAGCTAATAGGCCTATATGTTTTGGCTTATTATGTTTCTCTATATAAAATGTAGCTGGCGACTTAATAGCGTTATATGTTAGTCTAAAAAGCAAAATGGTTTGAAAGACCTGAAGGTAAACCGTATTCCTAAAAATCTTTTTTTTGCTTAATTTCGTAACAGAATTAGGTTGGTGCCTAAATGGTCAAGCAGCCAAATAGCCGATATAAATTGTTTCATATAAAGAAAAAACCGACAGAATATGTTATATTAGTTTGCATAACAGAATATGCTGCGATCAAACACTTCAGAATATGTTAACATAACAATATAAAGAGAAAACCGATTCGTATATTAGTTTGCATCAACAGAAGGATTGTTGCAGCCATATACAACTTTATTCTAGCATTTATAGAAAAGAAAGCAATCACTGCTCTTCTAAAATATTATTCGAGGCACGCTTACTCAGCAAGACATTGACTTATCTATAGAAGACGACAGACAGAGGATCTTTGTTGACACCCAAACGTAGCTGTCCATTAACCCCTGAAACTATTCCAAGATCCTTGCACTTAACTTTGCAGGTGCTGCAGACACTTGGGCAGAACACACACTTATAATCATCCTCAGTTTTCTCAATCTTAAACCGGTTATCCTGTTTTTTTGATCCCGGGTTTCCTTCAACACCTCCCAAGATCACAACATATTGTTATATATTCTTATCATATTTCAACTTCCATACATCTGACTCGAGACAAAGGGTTGAACCCGAGAACTTAACGTTAACATCTGTGGAGAGACGGATTACACCTTTCTTGGGGTTGACGGGAGTGAAAATCACGGTGTCTCCAAGCTTATCATCATACCTCCATTGTGCAACACCAGCTGGACAAGTAAAGTTTCCTACTGTTGCGAGAAGAGTCCGCCATTTTCCAATTAAAAATCTGCTGGCAGAAAGTAGTATTCCATTTTCCAAATAAAAATCAATGGGGTCCTAAAAAGCATTTTAGAAGATATAATTTTGTAACTATCGATATACTTGTGTCTGATAATGTTGCAGAAGCATCAAATTGATAAACCAGTAGACGTGTTCAGTCTTTTGAGTAAGAGTATCGGAACACATGAAGAGAAGAAGATCGAGACACCCGTTGAGCTCATAGATAATAACATGAGCATTAAAAAACCAGCGTCCCTGTATCCTGATTTCCTGAAGACTTAATGAGAACGGTGTTGAAAAAACATATATCAGCTGAAGATATCAAGCGTTTGGCCAAAGATTTGAAGCATATACTTCATAGGTATGGTGTTAATGAAAAGTTAAGCCAAGATGACCAGCTTGTTGCACGGAAAGCATTATTGTTTCACCCTCGAAGGGACGAGAAGATTGGAATTGGACTTTACGAAATTAAGGTAGAATTGCTATAAATAAATATCCAAGTTTCATTAATTTTATCGTTTTCTCGGTTTTGTTGTTTATAGTTTCTGTTTGTTATTAGATCGGGCACAACTTGTATCATGAAAATACTCGTTGCTTTATTGTGGAACGAGTAGATGGAACAACCGAAGATTTCTCGTATCACAAATGCATACATCACGCATTGAAGGTGATTGCTCCTTTTGAAGCTAAGGTCTACGAATCAAGGTGGTTGAACGGAAGGGAGTAAGGCTCTGGTTCGTTTTGTTGGTCCTGTTTAGAACTTAGTACATGACTGTGAATTATATTTAACGTCTTTTATTTTTTCATATAAGTATGGGAAGATGTTCCTCAGGTTCTTTTTGCTGCTTCCACTGAAATTTGCTTGCCAAGAAGGGCGAGGTAACTCTTAGTGGAAGTAGCAACGAGAAGCTTGGAACAATCAAATAATCCCGTTATTTCTACATGTTGTATTTGGTTTTAAGCTCGTTTGTTTGTTGTTGAACATGTACTTCGGTAGTTATATGGTCTATTTTTAGCTCATTTTTTACGTGTTAATTACTTCACAAACTATCAGTAAAAGCATATATCTGCCACAGAACTGGCACGAAAATGCGTTATCAACTGGTGCCAGAAACCTGGAACCACCACGACCGCCATGGAACATTGGTTGCCTGGTGGTAGGACTGGATATACCTTCTGGCTATCAGGGTTGATATTAATAGGGCCTAAGGCCCAAGTGATTAGAGGGGTTTAGGGTTGTATTCCAAATAACTGAATTTATCTATTGAACAACTAATGTTTTGGAATTGCTTATTAAAAATAAATTATGCGTTTTAAAATGGGTAATCAGATAATAAGTTGTTATGAGACGTGGTTTTTTTTTTTTGGTAAAGGGGACTGTCCCCGGTAAAAGAAAAAAGGATTATGCGTTTTAAAATGGGTAATCAGATAATAAGTTGTTATGAGACTTGTTTTTTTTTTTTTTTTTTTTTGTTATGAGACGTGGTTATGAATTATATTGTTTGGTTTTGATTATGCGGGTGAAGGCGTCATTCCACACTGGTTCATACACCTTCACCCGCCAAAAAGAATTCGCCAGCCCCTAACTAGTGTCATTGGCGTTTGTTTTTTTGCGTTTGTGAGTGAGTGGAGTATCTTTGGCAGGGTTTTTGTGACACACATACCATGTTATTGGCATTTTGTGAAAAGAGGATGTGTAGTTATTGGGAGGGTGCTGAGGTGGCACCATTCACCCGCCAAAAAAGAATTCGCAAGCCCCCTAGCTAGCTTTTTTGGTGTTTGTTTTTTGCGTTGTATGTGAGTGGGGTATTTTTAGCGGGGTTATTGTGAGACACATACAGGGGCGGAGCCAGAAAATAATTTGTGAGGGGTCAAAAATAAAACCATAACAAAAATTCACAACAACATATATATATATAGTATAAGTACAAAAAGGCACATTAGAGTACAAGGTCAAGTACAAAAAGCAATGCCGACATTAGAGTATAATCATATTTGGACTTAGTTGGACTTATTTGGTAGTTGATAACGACGTTTTGTCATAACTTGAAATCGTCGCATGATCAAGTCATTGGAAACACTTTCAAACACCCGCTTTTCGATGTATGTAACTAGACAATCATTCATCCAGTCATCTCCTATTTTGTTGCGAAGTCGGGTCTTTACAATCTTCATTGCTGAAAATGATCTTTCGACCGAAGCCGTTGAAACAGGTAAAAGCAAAACCAATTTGATTAGCCGATAGACCAAAGGATATATAATGTCTTTCTTTGTCTTAACCAACTTTGATGCAAGGCGTGCAATTCCCTTTAATTGAGCGAACTTAGGATTAGATTTCATGTCAAACGAGAATCTCTCAAGTTCATCATCCAAGTACACGCGATCTAACTATGAAAAATCAAAATGATAGAGTTCGGCTAAACGAACCAACTTACCTTTGTTGAAAGCCGAAAAGGAATTATCTGGTCTTAGGCAACCCATACAAAGTAGCAACTCTGTCGTGACCTCATTAAACCTGCTATTAAGTTCCTGAAGAACCCAGTCTATCACCGCTTTGAATATCTCAATCTGATAATGATGAAGGAGTGTCACTTTATGAGCCATACGACGAGGTCTACCTGAAAACAAGTTTAAACTAACTGCAATGTTTCTGCTAACTATATGTATCTTAAAAATATATTTAAACAAACTGCAATGTTATATTTGTGATAATTGACTAACTTGGAAGTTCATACGGATCATCCATCTTTGGAATAGTAATGCAATGCTTGCGACAAAATGCAGATACTTCGTTGAACAATGATTCCCATCCTTCCTTTCTCATCGTTTCGAGCCTTGTTTTCGTTATACGAATTAACTCTGTTGCGTTTACAATATCCAAATCTTTTTCCTGTAGTGCTAAAGCCAAGGTATTTGTAATACGAAGGATATTCTTCATCATTATTGAAGTAAAAGCAAAATCAAAACATGCTAACCAAGCTAATAGTCCTTTTGCCTCTCCCTTTTGATCAGGGCTCGTACCGTCCCTCATAACATGACCAAGTACATAAATAATAGAAGGAAACAATATACCAATGTTTACTAATGCTTTACAATGGGAAATCTAACGTGTATCGTTTGCCCTTTGAAGTGCATAATCTTGATGTAAGCCTCTACCATTCTCAATTTCACCAAGAGACATTCGTTCCACGATCTTCTCAGCTTGTTTTTCTCTAAGAATATCTTGACGCTTACAAGAGCCTCCAACCACATTCACCAACCTACTGATTTGAGTGAAAAGCCAAGCGACATCTGGATCATTCTTAGCTACAGCAACAAGAACTAACTGGAGTTGGTGTGCGAAACAGTGGACATAATAAGCACAACTATTATCCTTCAAAACTAAGCTCTTTAGACCATTAAACTCTTCTCTCATATTGCTAGCTCCGTCATAGCCTTGGCCACAAATTCGAGACATACTTAACTTATGTTTTGAAAGTAATGACTCAATGCCTTCTTTTAAAGACGGAGAGCCAGTATCAGTTACATGTACAATCCCAAGAAATCGTTTAATAATCTTACCTGAAATTACAAAAGTAAAAAGATTATGTTATGCAAGTATCAATAATAGAAGAGCATTAGTATAAGTTATGAAATCACTATACCTCTCTGATTGACATATCGAATAACAATAGCCATTTGTTCCTTTGTAGAAACATCTCGACATTCGTCAACTAGAATGGAAAAACAATTATCCCCAATATCGTCAAGAATAACCTTAGTAGTTTCACTAGAACAAGCTGATGCTATATCCACCTGAATATCATGTGAAGTTAACTTGTTATTTTTTGGTGCATTTAGCAAGATACTCTTCTTTGGTTCTACACTGTGTTCGATCAAAAACTTATGCAACTCCTTAAAGTTTCCCATATTCATTGAGTCATCAGACTCATCGTGAGCGCGAAACGATATGCCTTGATGTAAACACCAACGAACACAATCTATTGAAGCAAGCAAACGCATTTGATATTCTATTTTCATTTGAGGAGTCTGCCTATCAAAAGAATGCTCAATGTGTTGATTTTCATTCATCAAATCTTCACATTTCCGTCGACACTGATTATGAGCAGAATTTACACCTCCAATATGAATCCTAAATTTCTCTGATTTTTTCCAATTTCTAAAACCTCCCTTTGTGAAACTCGTATCATCACTTACAGCAACATTGTCGGCACATAGATAACAATATAAGCAATACGCCGCATCTCCTTTCACACTATATTCTAACCACGACTCGTAAAGTTTAAACTTCCTTTTTGTCCTGCTAATAGTAGTTTGAGGAAACTTATGACCATTAGGCTGATAAGGTCCTCTCAACAAGTATGCCCTTCGAACCTTTTCATGGTCATTAGGATTATAGTCAGATAACCGTTTTCGATCCATAGGATCAGCGGGAAGATCATCTAAATCAATTTCTTGACGACTCTTTTTCGAACTAGAGCAGGATGTTTCCCCCACTGGTGGTCTTGGTGTTCTTATCACAAATTTGTCCAGCAGTCCTAAATCCTATTTAATACAAATCAAGCTTATTTTAACAAAAAATATAAGTTAAACCCACAAAAATTATTGAAAAACTTATAGGCATTGTTAGCGAAACAACTAATAGGCATTTTAACAAACCAGAAAATAAAAAGCCTAAGATGTTAACAAAAAGATTAACTCTTAGAAATCATCGGATAACCTTGAATAGTTCAATTAATCTAATTAAGTCAAGTTAAAATTGATCAATACCATATCTATAAATTGATTAAAAAGCAAAAACAACAACAGATTTATAAATCAACAACAATACTTACAAATAAAAGATTCCTTACAAATTGGATTGGATGGCCATTACTCGATTGACAGTATATTAAAAATAGTCCTACTCCTACTGGAATGAATTGATAATAGATTAGAGAGAGAGTAAATAACTCATACTTTTTCTTTTTTTATGGATAGATGAACATAAAAATGAATAAATTCGGTGGCCAGATTTGTTTTATTTTACTTCATATTAGTTTGACTTTCAAACTTGGCTGGCTAGATATTTTTTTTGAGGGGTCAAATTACCAAATTATCCCTAAAACTAAAAAATTTACTACACAATTTTTTTTTCGAGAGGGGTCAGCTAACCCTCTTGACCCCCATGTATCTCCGCCTCTGGACACATAACATGTTTATTGGTATTTTGTGAGAAAAAAATGCTTATCCATTGATATGTTATTGAGGAGTTTTCTAGATGACTATAATGTTTTCAAAAAGTATTTAATGAAAATATGAAATACGGGTTTATGAAAGTATTTAAAATAGTAGGCAGTAATTAGTTATGAGTTTTTAGCAACAAAAAAACCATGTATATAGATCATCTCATTCTCCACGAACAATATCTTTTTAACTTGTCATCAAATCAAAATGAAAAGATTACAGCTACTGACTCTTGTATTAAAATAAAATCATAAATTATTAACGACGATCTGGATGCATAACATGTTGGTTTAAGGCATAAAATATTACAACAACTGTTTTTTTTATGACAAATTCAAAAAAAGTAAAAGATTGATGTTCAGTTTGTTTGTTAAAGGTTTAATGGTTTTGATAGTAGAAAAAAGATAACAACAACATAGTAGTATTTTAAATACTTCTAAAAACACATATTTTATTAAATACTTTTTGAAAACATTATAGTAATATGAAAAACTCTGTTATTGAGTGTTAAAATGACACTCAAATGACATAATGTTAACGCATTAACCGAGAACATAACACTATTAACACGTAGCTCTAGTAATTTTATAAAAAATGTTTAGTACTCCGTATAAAATAAAAATACTATTTATATCTTCCATACTAATATATAAATAACTAATTTAAAAAATTGAAAATGTTAAAAATTCAACATTTTTCATATATATAAATATAATGTCTAAATAGGAAACAAGTGTATTAGCCACTATATCATGAGTTTGACTATTAGGTGACGAGTTCGACTATGGTGTTAACTGAGTCACCGTGTTACATGTTCGATTACCGGGTTACTCAGGTCGAGTCATTGTTTGCGGGTTCGCTCTATGGGAACCCGATCGAACCATCGGGTCACGAGTTCGACTTTCAAGTTAACCCAATTGAATCACCAAATTATCGGTTTAGTTACCAAATTCATTAAAATATTATAAAGTATTTGCGCGAGTACGCGTTTAATTTTTCTTTTATAAATTTAGGAAAGACAAAAGAACACAATACCTCATCTCTACTAATTATAAAGGACGGATACCTATTGTTGGAAATTGAAAAATTCATTTGTAGCTTCCTAAGTAAGTTTCGTTTCAATCTATACATGAAATTGTTGCAACTATTTAAGAAATTATTGTAAATTTATTGCAAAATGTCAACTTACATACGTATGATGAATTGTGAAAGCTATTGCCAGCTTTTCTATTTTTATTTTTAGCAATGTTGAATTTTGAACATATTTGTTACTCCTTTAAAATGGACACGCCTCTTTTTTTCTCAAAACCCTAATGATCATGTGTCGTCTAATAACATCTACTTCTAAATATCCTGCTTCATCACATTCACACATTTTTGCTTTGATTTTGATTTATACCATGCTACCATGTATTCATCTTTATTATTTTTTTGCAGGTTTGTACACTGCCTGTAATTGAATCCTACAAAAAGGTACGCACTATGTTCTCAAAACCCTAATGATGAAACTATGTTTTATTTTTAAGATTGTGTATGCGCATGTCTTTTTTTTAGACTTTTGCAGGTTTGTTGTTCGAACGTGAATTATGATCGCTTGCTGTACGAGTGAATCCTAATAAGCTAATACTTGCTCTTCTTCTTGGAATGCCAATGATGCTGGTTTGTTGTTAAACGTGTATATATGTTTGATGGTTTGTTGTTAAACGTGTATATATGTTTTTATTATTTAATGCATTAGTTTGTACTTTTTTCATGTACTAATGATGTCAAAGCAATGGTTTTTTTAACTTTTTTTATTTGGCATGAAATTTCATTAGTTATTATTTTGATCTTTCTTTACCTAAAAATTTAGGTTAATTTGGTCTAATCTCTAATATGCATTATAAGTGAATATTATGTCTTGAAGGTAGACAATTGTATACAACCACATATGTTTGTGTTAATGCAATGGTCCGTGGGATGCTAGGGTCATCACTGTTCTTATGAACTTGTCAGCAATTTCGAGCTCTTTGTTGGTTAACCTGATCCAAGAAACAGATGGTGCAAGCGGCGTGGCTTTAGAAGGGACATTTTTCCAATCAACCTTAAATGGATAGGTGAAGGAAGGGCAAGTTCTTGGATCAGTTCCTGCTGGAGTGAATTGGACACCAAATGTAAGTGACTAATCTTCTCCTATCACCGATTCTTGATTTAATATTGGAGTCTGTTTTTTATACTCCGTAACTATCAGTACTAAGAATGAAAGAGAAATTGTTGGGTGAAGGGTCAAAAAGTGTTTAGGCTGATACACATTGCATTACAATTGTCGTACTTTTATTTCACGAAAATGCTGTCTACGTCTTGGTTGATTGTTGGTAAAAGTTGTGCTCCTCACTAATAAATAGTTATTAACATAATATAGCTATGTTGGGTGTTTGGAAATGACTTGCATTGTATAGGCTTTTAGGAGAGTCAAAATAGTTGTTTTGATTTATTAGATTTATAACACTGTAAATTTTGTTACACTGTATTTGTGTATACTACTTGCGATGACAAGGGTAATCGATAATCAACAATCAGGACATTCTAGCATGAAAGTGGCATATTTCAAATAGATTTGTATCCCAAAAAGATATATTTGGTTTATATTTTTCAGGCTGCACCCATTCTCTATGAAGCTTAACCGGTAAGCAAAAGTGTAATTTGGCAATTCTCTTTTATCTGAAAAAGCATATGTCTGTTTAGAACGTGTATTGTGATCTACATAGGTGATTTTTAAACATGTACAACGTACTATATTTCTCAAGTGAACAAATTTTGGTTAGTCCAGGACTGTTTCTCAATGTTTTAAATCGAAACCCGACTGGGTCTCAAGAACCAGGTTGACCCGGGTCACCCTAAACCCGACGGGTTTAGCCAGATTTCGAAAATATGAAACTCGGGTCAATTACACCCGTGTTTTTGCCAGAACCGGATAAACCCGGGTTTGAAAACATTGCTGATAACTTTGAAAGAGGACCAAAATCCTCATAGATCATATTTAGCATTCAGTTGACAAATAAGGATTTGGCGTTGGTCAACAAAGAAACTGACACACGAGCATTGTTGTGACAACCGTGGTTTTGAGGTTCGTCACTTGGTCTTATTTTTTAGGTTATTTTATGTGTGACTACTTGATTTGTGTGTTTACGTGTTTATTTTGTGTGAACGAGGTTGGTGTGGTTATCGTTTATGAGTATAGAGTACTCATAAGTAAATCGAAGAACGGTTATTTCATGTTCATGAGCTCACACTTTAGTGAATATGAAATGAAATGGTAATATTTTGGTGTTTTCATATACGTATAAGTATTATAGTAATAGTATTTTTTTTAGGATTTACGGTTTAGCATTTAGAGATCTCGGATGAGGTAATTGGTCATATGAATATTTTTCGGGATGGTTTTAAGTCATTTAGGACTTAGTTATAAAGTTTATTTCAAAATTTGAGATTTTTTTTAAAAGTGTATATTTTACGTCTTTTACGGTAAAACGCGTAAATTTGACTAGTTTTACGGTTTTGAGGTTTTGGAAGCTTTAGGAGCTGAAATAAATTAAGGAAAATTAAGGTAATATTATTAATACATATATTAATAATAAAAAAAGAAAAAAAAACGAAATTAGAGGGGGGGTTAGTCGGTTTTGGACGCATGAGAAAGAAGGGAAAAAGGAAAAAAGGAAAAAAAAAGGAAAGTGGACAATTATACTTGGGCTAGGATTTTTATACTATATAAACAACACAATACATTATAACAAACAAGATTTTACTTTCTCCTGGAGGTTTTGAGTCGGCCTTAATAGAAAAATTGGGGTTCTTCATAATTTTGAGGGTTTTCATAAATTAGAGGTAAATCTTCATAATCCCTTTTTAAATTAAATTGTTTTTATGTTTAGTTAATCATTCTTATGATGGATTTAGGTTAGGGTTTATATAAAATTAGTAAATTAATGATGTGATAATCATAATATGATGATCATATAATCTAGGGCTTGTATTAGATGGGGTTATGGGTAATTAATTAGTTCAATTTGTTTAAACCCGTTTTTAAAAACTGGGCAGAATTTTGAGCCAATTGTTTTGATCATATTGGGAGTTCTATAAACTCTTATTTTACGATCCAAGTATCCCTGAAAAGTTAATTGAAGTGGCTTTCCAATGCTAGAAACGAGAACTAAATTGGAGGTAGGGAAGTGGGTCAAAAACAGGTTACAACAGTCGGAGGTCAAAACAGTTTTGAATTCAGCCTGTTTTCTTTTTAAGTTTTGGGTTGTTTGGGGTACTTAGGGTTGCATTGGAACCTTCTAACGAACATGAGAGATGGTTTATATATTTTAGTAAGTATCTGCACTTGAGATAAGATTGTGGTTTAGGGTAAGACCCTCTAATGGTAACAAACTTTTCATACGTTTAAAATCAGTGAATTCTGGATAGGTAGCAATATATATACATATATCGGGGCCTTAACAGTAGATTTAAGGTTAGGGCAAGTGGGAGGTTTTAGCTAACATATGTAAAAGTATGAATATTCCTTTTACAGAAACCATGGGTATGTTTAAGTGTACGTTTGACTTAAAGTTTTGAGACCTAAAAACTGGGACTGTTTTGTGTAAAATATGAACGGGATAGTTATTAAACTTAACCAAGTTAAGGACTTGTTAGGGAAGGGTAATGGGGTGATTAGAGCTTATCAATGAGGTATTTATATGGGAATAGGCTAGATGTCCATCATAGGTTGATGAGCCATCTTAGTGATTGGGTCATGTATTGATTGCGTGTTTTTGGTTTGTTAGCTTGTTGCTAGTGCGAGGACTTGTGAAGAAGCTATCAGGTGAGTTTCATAGTCTCATGTTTACTATTGTTTTTGACTTTCAGATGGGAAGAGACACTGTGTTATGTTGTTTATAAATTGATGCTGTGAATGTTTTTAAGGTTTGAGATGGACTTGTGTGTACATTATGTGATTAACTGCTATGTGATTCTTGTTCGTGTATGTTTTGGATGGGAAAGGTACATAGGTGTATGGGCGCCTATGGTACCATGGTTGTTGGTAAGGCGTGATGCCTTGGAAATTATGGTTGTTGGTAACGCGTGATGCCTTGGAAATTATGGTTGTTGGTAAGGCGTGATGCCTTGGTAATTGTGGTTGTTGGTAAGGCGTGATGCCTTGGAATTGTGATGATTGATTGAACTTGAATGCTAGTTGGTAATACATAATTGTAGCACATTGTCCATATGTTATTGTGTTGATGGTTGCTATTCACAGCTTGTAACTGATTTTAGCATTGGAGTCTACACCTATGACTCTCACCAACTTTATGTTGACGTGTTTTAGTGTCTCTTTCAGGTGATGCTTTGGGTAGGCGTGAGAACTTAAGTGATGGCTAGGATTTGGAGAGCGTAGGAATGCATATAGAAGGATATCCCCGTTTCCTTCTTAGTTTTTATTTGTTAATTTAATAAGTGATACTGTGGCACACATATATTTCTTTGGTTATGTTATTTGTTTGTCTTGAGTAAGAGGTAGGACTGTTACCGACTTACCTAGACTCCTGAGTTTGATGAGATATTGTCATGACTTTGTGTCTCCATTTTATGACATTTCTTATTTCATATAGTTATCTCTATAGACACACTATGTTGTTATGATATCCATACGTCGCGCCCCATATTCTGCCATGGTGGGGTGTGACAGAATGGTATCAGAGACAATGGTTATAGAGAATTAGGTTGCCTAGTCGCGTAGCCAAGTCTATAGCTTAAGGGTCCCTGCATATAGGCGCCATAGGAGTATGTGTGCATTTTACATAAATTGATGTGTTGGGATGTTATTTATTGCGATGTTTTGACTAGTATGAATTGAACCATAGTAAGTTCATACTTAGCCACATGTTATTTTCTTTTCAGGTTTGTGACTAGTGCGGGATGGACCATAATCGTCCACGCTAGTCATTGTTGTATTTTGCTTAAATTGTATATTATAGTACATAATTTGGTACAAGGTAGTTTCTATCTTTTTTCGAGTTATTTTACATACCCGAGGTATGTTATTTTTCTTTTGATGTTTAAGCCATGTTCCCTAAGAATCGTGTGGTGGTTCGAGTTACTAGGAGTACATGGGTAGGAAGGATTTTAAGCTGTTTCCACTCTTATGGGCGACATGACTTATAACTGATTATGTTTTCGTTTTGGTTTAGTCTATGCAGTTTAGCTAGACTATGGATTTATGAATTTCAAGGGTTTTACTATGTTATTTTAATAGATGGATTTTTGGACCTATTTGGTTATGTGATTATGAGCTTATGTGAGTAGATGGATTTATGTGTTATATGTTGTATTGATTCTTATAAGTGTCATCATAGGAGGGAGTGCATTGGGGAAAGGGTAATTGTATAAGTATGGTGGCCAACATAGTTATACAAGTACCACAACTTCTATGGGTTCTCAAGTATGATTGCATGAAAGAGGGTTAGTACATGCTTGTATATGATGAGATGTAGAATTTGGGTATATATATATATATATATATATATATATATATATATATATATATATATATATATATATATATATATATATATATATATATATATATATGGGTTTACGTAATGGCTGCCTATGAGATGGCTATTGTTCTTTTTGTGTTATATGTTTTGGGTTATAGTTGTGTTGTGTGATTTTGGGGTCACACGATATGGTTTGGTTTTTGAGGTGGGCTTTATGCCTTGTTGTGGCACGGTGAGATGGTGATTACTCGTATGGAAAAACGAGCGTATAAAGCGATTGATTGACTTGCGTGTATGATAACGAGTATGTTTGGGAGATTCAATAGGTATATATATGCGGATGTATATATACTAGTAGATGTTATGTTATGATTTACGGTCGTTCAGTAGTTATTATAACTTGAACGTACCTAGTGCTCTCTTGTGTTTAAACAATTTATTAGTGCTCGAGTTTGGTGGAGTTTCAACGACGTTTTGAATCTTTTGAAGTGTGTCTGATAGCGTATTCTTTGAGTTTCGTATTTCACGTGTGCGTTTTAAAATGGTGTTCTTGGTTTTAAGTCTATTGAAATAACTTGGGATTTCTTTTGAAATAATGAAATCTTTTGTGTTGGGTCTTACATTTCTTTTGGCCGGTATATATTGAGAAAAAAGGGGGGACTTGAAAATCTATTATAGGGTTAGATAGTTGGTTGTATTCGGTAAATTAAGGGTAAGGTGTTGGAGTCGTGTTTGAAACAAGATGTAACATAAGATTTCTTTTAATCAACACTTATTTATTTCAAATTCTAAAGACTTTCCTTAAAATAAAGCGAAGTAAAATTTCTCTACTTACATAGTTTACATAATTGGGTTTAACCGATTCACGTCATTTATAATTATTAATACAAGGTTAAATCGAGTTTAAGAAGATTTCACACACAATTATATTTGTCATTTAAAAGGGGTACATTAATCACTAAGTCTATTCTTTAGTTTTTTTAAAACAACTAGTATAAAACTGATTTGGTCATAACTTGTTCGTTTTTAGAGCTTTTTGAGTGATTTAAAAGCCAAAAATTATGTACTCGGAACATACTTTTCAAATATTCAGAAAGTATAGTCATGGGAGTTCAGTATCTTGTCCGGAATTATTATACAAGTGTCGGGTTAAAGGTTGAGTTTGATTAGTAGTTATTTTTATGATTTGGGATGCACGGGATACCTAGTTTTTGAGTTGGGGTTTGAGTTCGTCAAGAGGGTTGTTTGTAGATTGTTTGAGTCACATAGATGTGGGAGGTAATAACAAATAAATAAAAAATATATATATATTAAAAGTCGATCTTTTTCACGGTTTAAATAATATGTCGCGGGGCGTAATATATTTTGGTTGCCATTAGGTGTTTCTTGGATTATTTTCGTTGTCATGGGTCATTTTGAATTGATACACGTTTTGGGTTGAGTTTTCTTTTGAGTCACATGGTTTTTGACTTGATTTAACTGGTGCACGTGAAATGTCGTTAGTTATCCGTTGGTTTGATTCGTTGATCGTATCTGGTGGATTCAGGATGTAGTTTTGGTTTCGTATTGTTTGGGAGCGTTGAGGTAGTCATATGAAAGACTTGGTCGCGCCTACACGCTTAAGTAGGTGACCATGAGAGAACGGTCGGAATACCCTTAGTGGGGATGAAAGAGTTAAAAGTTCGTAGACGAACTAATGTGGTCATGAGGTCTCTTAGGAGTGCCAAGGGAGATGAATAGATATATGTGTAATGTATGGATATTGGCACAAGTAACATGCCATAGAGAATGTTGGAAGGGGATACAATACCTCAAAGGTATTTATGATTGTTCGTAGGGCATGTAAGTTTTCTGAAAATTTCCTGAAATTTAGTAGGCTTGCCTATTATTTTGAGATAGAACCATGAATAGAGCAAGTAGGAGAAGTGAGAGGAGTTGGAGTTAGTGCCTTTCCAAGGAAATTGTTGATGGAATGATTTCAAGAACAAGAGTTGATGGAAATTGCAACGGGTGCAAGGTAAAAGTTGAGTTGCTTAGTAGTAGATTGGATGTGGAAAGCGGTTGAGTGGTCTGATAAGAGGAAGCATTGGTCTTTTAAGATGCGTGTAGAATTTTGCAAGTAGAACGAGGTAGGAATTTATTCGTATTGCCGCTAAGAGAGGGTGCAAGGAGGACATAGTTGAAACTGCTAAGGATGTTATATGAACGCTTTAGGTTTACGGTTATGCATTTGGCTTCGCCAAAGCACTAACGGTTTTCATGGAGTCAATGAACCGAGTGTGCATGAACGTATATAAACGAGTTGTCATCGAGAGCATCGACGACATCTTGATCTACTCAAATCTAAGAAGGAGAGTGAGGTGAATTATGTGTTGGTTTTGGAGTGGAGTTATACGTGAGATTTTCAAGTGTGAGTTTTAGTATTAAGTTTACTATGATGAGCAGTTAGAGATGGTGGCATATCATGGAACCAGCAAGGGCGAAGTGAAGAAGGATAAGGAAGCGTTTTGGAGGCTGAAGAGGTGGATTGGATAATGAGCCGATCTTGGCATTATCAGAAGGACTGGATGAATTCGCGAAGCATGACGATACGTGGAGCAAGGATTTGGACGCGTACGAGGACGACAAAGAAAGGCGATCGCTTATACGTTGCAGGAACTGAAGATTTGGAAGAACTGGATAGACTTAGTTAGTGGAGCTGTACTGTTATATCTGCCTAGAATGCTAGAGGCATTTGGTGTACGAGACGTGGAGAATGATCTAGACGGATCATGAACGTCTCCAACACATATTCAATCATCTTGATTGAACATTTGGCAAAGAGGATGGGTGGAGTTAATTGATGGAAGAAAATTGCAAGGCCAAGTACCATCTGGGAAAGGCAAGCATGGTTGATGAGATATGGAATAAGAAGAATGAAGTGAAGCTGAGACGGACTTGAACTATATGGGTGACGTATTAGGGTGGTTTGGATGAAGGATGTAGGTTGCACGAGTTGAGTTGTCTAAAGCAGAGAACGCGTCAACATGTATGTTGCGTGGCTTGGACAATCATATGGAGAAAAGGGACGTAGACTAGGAGTAGCTTAGAAAGGGCGACGTGAGGACGAAGTTGGTGGAAGGGATACATAATGCAGTGGAGGAATAAGTACGACGAGAGTTGGGTGATAGTCGATAGACTGACTAATTCATCTCATATTTCAAGAGGAATGAGAAGTCACGTAGTTGGGAAGTTGGAAGGACTAATGGATATGTGAAAGACCGTCATAGGTCACTTTGTAAGGAAATTGGAATTTTAAGTAGTTTGGAGTACGGACTGAAGGGAGTTGATGAACATGATTGGATATGAGTATATCCAGCTAACTGGGAAAAAGATAGGCAAGTGAGATATTTATACAACCTTAGGAGTTACACTGAGGGCATGAGTGATTGATTTAGAGGGAGTCAGGAAACTCATTAGCGATGGTTGAGTTTTCATATAATGATGATTATCATACTAGAAGTCGATAAATGCCATTTGAGGCACTATATGAAAGGATATGATGAGTTGTCCCTATTGTGGACTAGAATTGGTAAAAGAGGCTACTAATGTGGTAATGGTGTTTGTGGACAGAATGAGAGCAACAAGGGATGCTACGTAGAAAAGGAGGAAACCACTAGATTTAGTGACAAAGCTATCAGGTGAGTTTCATAGTCTCATGTTTACTATTGATTTTGACTTCCAGATGGGATGTAAGAGACACTGTGTTATGTTGTTTATAAATTGATGCTGTGAATGTTTTTAAGGTTTGAGATGGACTTGTGTGTACATTATGTGATTAACTGCTATGTGATTCTTGTTCGTGTATGATTTGGATGGGAAAGGTACATAGGTGTATGGGCGCCTATGGTACCATGGTTGTTGGTAAGGCGTGATGCCTTGAAAATTATGGTTGTTGGTAAGGCGTGATGCCTTGGAAATTATGGTTGTTGGTAAGGCGTGATGCCTTGGTAATTCTGGTTGTTGATAAGGCGTGATGCCTTGGAATTGTGATGATTGATTGAACTTGAATGCTAGTTGGTAATACACAATTGTAGCGCATTGTCCATATGTTATTGTGTTGATGGTTGCTATTCACAGCTTGTAACTGATTTTAGCATTGGAGTCTAAACCTATGACTCTCACCAACTTTATGTTGACGTGTTTTAGTGTCTCTTTCAGGTGATGCTTTGGGTAGGCGTGAGAACTTAAGTGGCTAGGATTTGGAGAGCGTAGGAATGCATATAGAAGGATATCCCCGTTTCCTTCTTAGTTTTTATTTGTTCATTTAATAAGTGATACTGTGGCACACATATATTTGTTTGGTTATGTTATCTGTTTGTCTTGGATAAGAGGTAGGACTGTTACCGACTTACCTAGACTCCTGGGTTTGATGAGATATTGTCATGACTTTGTGTCTCCATTTTATGACATTTGTTATTTCATATAGTTATCTCTATAGACACGCCATGTTGTGATGATATCCATACGTCGCGCCCCATATTCCGCCATGGTGGGGTGTGAGTGTGACAATTGTCAATACTTGTGTGCGTCTTATGTATAGCGTGGATGAGCGATTAAATATTTTAGCATACAACTTTTATTGTGTTTCTTGGTAAAGATCTTTCATGCACCAATGTAATTTTAACAATATTGTAGTTCATTAGGAATCCAAACATTATTATATATGTTCATTTATTAAAACAGTTGAGTTTACTCTTCGATTTATAAAAAACTTAGGCTGAATATTATGCTAGCGTTAATTGACACAAGAAACCATTGAGTTTACGTTTTGAATGTTCTGAAAATAAGCGATTTATTGAAGAAATATAAACTAACGGTAAAAAAACAAGGAATCATTAATTGACAATTAATCTTTGAGATGGTTTGCTTAATTTTTATATACTGGTACTTAGCAATTGAGGTTGACACAGTTGGTCAAGGTATTAGGCTCCTTAACCAAAAATCTTGGGTTTAAGCCTTAGGAATTGAAAAAATCTTAATTGGGAGAGATACTACCCATTGAGGTACCGAGCAAACTCCGACGGGAGATTAATCCACTCGTTTTAAAAGACGGTGAGTACTCCTCGTCGTAGACTAAAAAAAATATACTGGTACGTACTTCACATGTATTATCTCACTTTTAAAAAGACGGCAAATCATAACCCCCTGTAAAATAATGATGCACATATGTTCTCCCATTATTTCAGAAATATTTGATTCGCAAAACGAATTTAAATAATTTGTACTTCACATATATTATCTCACTTTTAAGAAGGCGGCAAATCATAACCCCCTGTAAGATAATGATGCACAATGTGATGTATAGGCGTGTCAATCTTCTCCCATTATTTCAGAAATATTTGATTCGCAAAACAAATATGAATAATTGTACGATGCAAAAAAAAAAAATTTGTAATCTTAACAAATGAGTTTTACACTACAACAATTTTGAACCCTAGGGACGACTTATTCGTCCCTAGGGAAGCACTTTTTCGACCCTAAACTCCTAGGGACGACTAAGTCGACCCTAGGAGGTTGTGCCTAAAAATTCGTCTCTAGGATCCTAGGGACGAACCCCTCTTTGTATCCTAGGGACGACTTAGTGGGTCCCGCAACCCACTACGTTGAAAAAATTGACTAACCTAGGGACGACCCTCTTTGTAACCTAGGGTCGACAAAGTCGTCCCTAGGTTATAAATAAATAAAATCTTTTTCAAAATTTTTCTTAAAAATTCTTTTTTTATTATTTTTAATAAAATCTTTTTTATAAATATTAAAAAAAACATTTTTAGAAAATTAAAAAAAAATATATTTATTACCCTAGGGACGACTTAGTCGTCCCTAGGTTTAAAAATGCCTAGGTATTCAATACCTAGGGACGACTAAGTCGTCCCCAGGTATTGACACCTGGGCATTTTTAAACCTAGGGACGACTAAGTCGTCCCTAGGATGATAAACTGGATGATATTTAATATCCTAGGGACGACTAAGTCGTCCCTAGGTGTACCTGGGGGGTAAAAAAAAAACTGGGCTATTTTGCAGTTTCCAGATTTTTTCCGGAACTTTTTCCGGACAAAATTCACAATTCAAAATGGCAGAATTCGACAAATACAGAATAATAACAAATCAATAAACGTTACAATACCATATTACGATAAATTATCCAACGTCACGATACAATATTCATCAAATACACTTATTCAATCCTAAATCAAATGTTTCAAACGCTACAAGTCTCAAACTTTATTAAACATGCATAATAAGAAAAATACTACCACAACCTCTACTCCGCATCCTCGTTAGGTGAAAAGTCACCTTCCCTATCGTCACCCTCCTCGTCACTCCCCTCGTCATTCACCTCGTCATCGCCTGATAAGTCGTCACCACTGTTTTGTACATTCCTATCTCGACCCAACTCGTCAACGGACCGGTAATCGTGCTCATGGGGATTTGAGATTACACAAGAACCTCCGGGTATGGATTGTGAAGTAGAGCCGATCTCATAAGCCGAGTGTGTGGTGGGACGATAACAATAGTTAAATGTGTTATTGTTGGTGACGGGAGTAATAGGATAAGTGCCGGTATAGGGAGGTTGGAGTGGTTGGAGATTGTCGAGCAAAGATGGTCGGTATGGGTCGATGGAAGGAGGTTGCACTGGTTGTGCCCAAGGATAGGGGGTTGGACTAAATGAGCCCAATCAGGAGCTAGGGTGGGCATAACAAAGGGTCGGGGCGGGGGTACAAAAGTAGGAGGTCTAATTGGGTGATCAGTATTTGAGTTGTAGTTCTGGAAAAACTCACCCAATTGACTCTGATATTGCGCCATATGCTGGTACGACGTCTGACTATATTGTTGCGCCGCATCTGCCTTTAACGCTGCCAAGTAAGCCCGTTGCTGCGCCTCCTGATTCTCTTTCCTCAGCAGCTCCATCTGTCGCTCATTTCGTTCTATCAATTCTTGAAATTCACTACGAGAGGGAACATCTGGTCGACGTGGAGCACCCCGCCTGCGATAAGTTACAACAACAATGTTTCATTATATACAACAAGACATAAATATGAACAATTGATTTACATTTTATTTTATTGAGGATATATAACCTGCGAGTTGTGTTATTGGCACCACCCGGTAACTTTCTGCCTTGTCCCGACACATTTTGCTTATTTTGACTTGGCATGATTTGAGCCACTATTTCTTTATCAGACATGTGCGGGACTATACCGGCTCTCACTTGGTCACTGAGGGCTTTCATCTTTTCCTGGGAAAAAAAAAACGATTTAAAAGAAATGAAATTAGTTACTAAGGCATGTAAAGAGTTATATATTACTTACATATCTTTCCTCGTTTTCTTTACTTTTAAACGTGCCACCACTTGAGTGCCCCTTCCTCCATGTTTCAACCAGGTCCTCGTAAACCCCTTCCTTGACTTTCTGTAAAATCTCAAATAAATTAGTAACGAGCTATAATAAATAAACAATATAAACGCTTTTAAATAAATCACAAAAATTATAAAGAGTCTTACGTATTCATTCCTTCCTCGGGCGAATGGTTTTTTGCCTTGAGTGGTCGGTACCGTGTTTTTGGAACGATTAACAGTATTAACCTCACTTCTTGCCACCCTCTTTGGGTCTGACCACCACTGAACCAATTCACCCCAATCACCTTCGGTTCTACCGTCCCACACACTCTCAGGCGGTACATGTTCTTGTGCCAGTGCGGGCGTCTCATATTTCGAATAATAATGTTTCTTGATCCTGTTCTTGTATTTTCTATACAGCAACCTCAGCTGATATTCCAACGCAAGCCTAACCCGAGTACACACCTCATACACACCACTGCCACACACCACCTGAGTACGATCATTGTACCATGGCTCGAGGTCGAAATATGTCTGCATAAAAACATATGAATTTAAATAAACAAACAAATTAAACATAACACACATATCTAAATGTCGATAACAATAACAATATAAGTAAAATAAACAATTTTCACCTCAATTGTAGGATAAATATGAGCTTTATCAGACTCTGGAATTTCGTCCCATTCGCAGTTCAGGGGAAGTGACCGGATTAATTCCCCCAAAAGATGAGTCAACAATGATGCATAATTGCCCAGAAAATGGAAGGTTTTCAGATCTTTAAATTCAAAGCCAATTGTCAAAGGTTTTTCGTTATTATTTCTGTACGCCTTCCTTAATTTTTCTAGGTTGGTCACAAAGCGTTGATTTGAACCTACAAAAGATATGTTATTTACTCGTAAAAATTCAAGTGACATAAATTATAAATATCAGTGTTATAAAAAAATATAATGATTTCTTACGCTGACACTCGGCCGGTACAGGACGTGTGGGCCGTCTGGGTGGACTACCACCAGCATCCCCACCGTGTGACCTAGGAGCTACACATGCCATCTGTAAAATAACAAGTTCATATCAGTATACACATTTTATCAATATACACATTTTAACATATAAAAACATTTTCATTAAAAAACAAAATTACACAATTTAATTAACCAATTAATACTAATACACAAATTCATATCAATATACACATTTTAACATATAAAAACGTTTTCATTAAAATACAAAATTACACATTTAAACAAATAAAAACAACTCATCATCATTTAAACGTATAACAATTGTTTCAATCAAACAACAACTTAAGCATATAACAATCGTTTACAAATAAAAAATTACACATTAAAGCATATAACAACTGTTTCATTCAAAATACAACTTAATATCAATTGTCATCATCTTCAGAATCATCGCTAGATAAAACTTCTTGAACATCATTATTATGGTTCACTTCATCATCATCCGACACTAAATCATCATCATCAACATCACCAATGACGTGTGAAACTACTTCATCATCTTCAATATTAATAATATCATCATCAACCGGTGGGGCGTCCACTTCCGTTGGTTGAGTATTTACACTCAAATCCGTAATACCTAAATTAGGCAAAGCAACAGACAGTGTAACATCTGATGAACTGCTACCATGTATAACATCTTCATCGGACTCTACCACATCTCGATGATAAACCTGTTCGACGACCTTCCAATGAAGCGGTCGTCTAGCAAGGTCTTCAAGGTAGAATACTTGTGTTGCTTGTGTCGGGAAAATGTATGGGTTATTTTGGTGAAATAGCCTATCGGTCAAAATATGATGTATGCCTTGCTCAGTGTAAGAACGTCTGTTGCGTTTGGTGCAATTGGTAGGGTTAATTGTGTCAAACCATTTACATCGAAACAACAAAACCTTGCGGTTGCCGATATAAGTGAGCTCCAGAATTTCTTCGAGTTGACCATAATACATCTCTCCATCAACCCCGGGTGTTGAAACTCCGCTGCATTGAGTGGTACGAAGTATATCGCGTTCACGTACCACAAACTTCACACCGTTCACTATGCAAGAGGGGTATGTACATGAACTAATAGGTCCACATGCCAAAGAGAATAACTCGTCACTACAACCCACACTCACTTTTTTTTCACGAGTCTACAAAAATGAGATACAAAAAGGTTTATTAGATGAGGAATAACTCCAAGGTAATATATCTAATGTATTTACCATGTTATTAAACCACGCAGGAAAACTCGTTTCCACATTATCAGGCACCTCTCTGCAAAGGTTCATGATATTAGCAGAAGTCATCGAGAAAGAATAATTTTCAAAATTATAAAAAATAGGAAGAAACATACTCGCTGTAAGCTGAGATGTCGGCTTCGACTTCAGGACTGTTGTTAAGTATAAACCACGTAACTGCCTGCATGTCGTCATTAGTCATACGAGTTGGTTTGATTCCACCCGTCGGTGTGCATACGGTCCGGAACACCTCAAATTTATCTGGTTGTCCAGGCAAATCGTCTTCATTTCTGCCAAGGCGGTTAAATCTCGTCTCGACATCCTTAAGGTAACGCGAACAAAAAGTTAATGCCTCTTCTGCAACATAACCCTCAGCAATAGAACCTTCAGGCTTTGCTTTATTTCGTACATAATTCTTTAGCTTTTTCATGTATCTTTCAAATCGATACATCCACCTGCCGCGAGTAACGGAACCTAGAATAGCCTCATCGGGTAGATGTATAACCAAATGAGTCATTATGTCGAAAAAAGCAGGAGGAAAGATTTGCTCTAAATTAACCATCATAATGATCAATTTGTTTTTAGCTTCTTTCATGTCCTGCACAGTCAAACTTCGAGCACAAAGTTGCTTAAAGAATAAGCAAATGTCGATTATAGGTTTTGCAACGTCTTTGGGCAAGTATTGTTGCACTCCATAAGGAAGTAACTGATGCATCATTATATGACAGTCATGAGATTTCAAGTTCGTTATATTGTCATCATCAGCGGTCACTTTTTTCTTGAAGTTGGATCCAAAGCCATCAGGTAGTCTGACTCCTTTAATGAATTTACAAAAAAGTTTTCTTTTTTCTGGAGTGAAAGAGAACTTTGGATGAGGCTTATCGAACTTCCCGTTATCTTTTTTAACTAACCACAACTCCTTTCGAACTCCCATTTTTTCTAAGTCTAGCCTTGCCTTTGGCGTGTCTTTGGATTTGTCGTTCTGTAACAGGGTATTCAGTAAAGCCTCAAGGAAATTCTTTTCGATGTGCATGACATCGTAACAGTGTTTTAGTAGAAGAAAGGGCCAATACTCAAGATCCCAAAAGATAGAACGCTTACTCCAGTTCAATTCAACATCTCGATTTTTGGGGCGGTTCTCTTTGAGAATTAGTTTATGTTTCCCCGGTTTACGTTTAAAGACTTTACTAATCTGCAATTGAATATCAAGTTCTGAAAACTTTCTTGGTTTAGGCTTATTTTCGGGAAAACCGTAGAATTCCTTGGATTTTTTCCGATCTGGATGATTTGTTCTTAACCATCTTCTGTAACCAACATAAACGATTTTGCTGTTGATACGCATCGATGGAGTGTCAACATTACAAGTAGGGCATGCGAGGTACCCTTGCCCAGTCCACCCAGACAAACTACCTCGAGCTGGAAAATCATTGATGGTCCATAAAACCGCCGCTTTCATTTTGAAATGAGTACCCGTAGCAGCGTCTTTCGTCCAGACTCCCTCCCATAAATCTTTGAGTTCTTTAATTAGAGGCTGCAAGTAAACATCAATGTCCTTTGCAGCTGATTTAGGGCCGGGAATTAACATCGTCAACATTAAAGAAGTTTCTTTCAAACACATCCACGGTGGTGTGTTGTATGTTGTCAATATAACCGGCCACATGCTGTAAGTTTGGCTCATCATGCCATAAGGATTAAAACCATCAGCAGCCAACCCTAATCGAACGTTTCTAGGGTCACAAGAGAACTCAGGTTTCATCATGTCAAAATATTTCCATGCTTTGCCGTCACAGGGGTGATTCATTTTACCGTCTTCCTTAGACTGTCCGGTCGCATGCCAAGTCATCCACTTTGCTATGTCTTTTGTGTTGAACATACGTTGTAGTCTAGGTGTTATCGGAAAGTAACGCACCACCTTGTTGGCAACTAATTGCGTCCCCTTTTTCTTCTTTGGGTTTTTCCATCTGCTCGCGTTACAGATTGGACAAGTTTGCCTCTCCTTGTTTTCCGGTGATCCCCAATATAAAAAACAATCATTTATACAAGCATGGATCGATTCGTATCCTAACCCGATCTTTTTGTATGTCTTTTTTATTTCATAGTATGAAGACGGGAAATTGTATCCTTTACTAGGGGAACATGCCTTTTGGAGAAGAGCTAGAATTTTGTTAAACCCGGCATCAGTTATTTTGTGTAAAACCTTGATGTGCGAAATCTCTGATGTAAATTCCAATGTGGTCATATCACAACCCGGGTACAACTTTTGGGCAGACCTGGCGAGTAACTCTTCAAACTCGTTACTAGGACCCGATGTTTGGGTTGGTTGAGGACCGGTTGTTTGAGTTGGTGGAGTTTGAGAGGGTGGAGTTTCAGATGGTGGATTTGGAATATTATTTGCAGAAATATCTTCGAAGAACGCATCCATGTGAATTCGATCAGGTGAATGTGGTAATAGTGGAGGTAACGGAAGAATTGGTTCACCGTGATATATCCAAGTGGTGTAATGTTTGTCAAACCCGAATCTGGATATGTGTGCCTCAAGTTGGCCGAGGGTAACCAACTTTTCACGGTTACAACAATGACTACATGGGCAACGGAGCTTTTGTGAGATGGGGTGCAAAAATTTCTCACAATCCTGGATGAATCCAAAAAGACCATCTAAAAACTCATTGGAATTACGATTGTTTACAGTGGTCCAACTCTTATCAATTGTCATAACTGCGTTGCAAATAAACATACTCAGATAAATTATTTTTTTTATACGTAAAATGTCATACTAACAAAATGAATATGAACTCTTTTTTTTCTTCCTAGTGCAACTATGGAAGGCAATCCTAACCCACCTTTTGAATGTTTCGTCCCATATATGAATGCGTATAACCGGTTTACTATTTGAGTAAATTTTGGCAGCATTTCCCCTCTACTCCCCAAATATGTGTTTAAAGACATATTCGTAGGAGTAAAGGAGAAACACTGTCGAAATCATCTCAAATAATAAACCAGTTATACGCATTCATATCCTAAATGAGACGAAACATCAAAAAGCAGTCCCAAACAGGGGACTTTCCGAAATTAATTCCTAATAAATTAATTTCGGACGGGTTTTCTATAGGTTGATTAACTTCAGACGGGAATTTTCCGAAATTAATCGATAAAATCCTAAAATATTCCTAAAATTATTTACTACAAAGACTAACAATCATATATCATATATATATAATATAATAAACATATGCATAATATTAATTACACACCTCGGTCACGACTGGAATAAGCAAAGATATAAAGATAGAAAAAGAGGTCCGGATGAGGAAGTTGTCCCGACTGTCCTGGTGCTAACCAAACACAAACATAAAAAAAACCTAAATTAGTTGGTTTCCAAAAAAATTTCTAATTTGAAACAAACACCACCACAACGATTTAAAAAAAAACATTACCTTTTTTTGGCTGTGACACGGGTCTCAGTTCTCGGCTGTGACTCGGTTCCCTGTGACTGTGACTCGGGTCTCGGCTACGACAAACATCAAATAAGCTCATAAGTCTTAGTATATTCCAAAACAAACATCCATATTAAGCCGAAGTCAACTAAGCCGAAATAAGTTATGCCAAAATCAAATAAGGTCATAAGTCTTAATATAAGCAAAAACAAACACCCACCTGTCGTGGTGCTTCTGCTGCTTCCGCGGCGGTGGTGGTGGCTGAAAACAGATAAGCCGAATTAACCTAGCAAAAAAACAAAATTAAACTACTATATAAGCTGGAAACATATAAGCAAAAACAAACACCCATGCCGTTGGTGGTGCTGCTGCTGCCGCGACGGAAAATGGTGGTGGTGCTGCTGTTGCCGCGGCGGAAAATGGTGGTGGTGCTGCTGCTGCCGCGGCGGAAAATGGTGGTCGGATGGGATGGGGTCGTTGATATAATGTGCAAATTACCTTCAATTAAACAAATTACCATTTAATAAAATTAAAATTAAACAAACAATTAACATTTAATAAAATTAAACAAATATAAATCAATTAAACAATTACCTTCAATATCCCAAATTAAAACAATTCGTGCTCGTGTGCAAGTGTGCGGTGGAGGTGAAGTGGTGGCGGTGGAGGTGAAGTGGTGGTGCGGTGGATGTTTGGATGGTGGGATGAGACGGATGAAGGTGAAGTGGTGGTGTAGATGAAGATGGTGGTAACAAAATGGTGGTAACAAAATGAAGATGGTGGTAACAATTCGTCCCGGTTTTTTTTTTTTTGTGAATGAGAGATGAAGGAAGATAGATAAGGTATAATTAAGTTACTGGAAATGCCCCCTAGGGACGACTTTACCTTTGTAACCTAGGGACGACTTAGTCGTCCCTAGGTTAGTTATAAATTATTATTTTTTTTCGTTTATTATATTAACTTAGGGACGACTCTATGTAACCTAGGGACGACTAAGTCGTCCCTAGGTGTAAACCGGGAAACCTAAACCCTAAGCGGGTTATTCAAATTTTCACCAAAAAATTTCAATTTTCCCAAAAATTTGCTAAGTGTTGGAGGGATATTTAGGGACGACTTTCTTTGTAACTTAGGGACGACTTAGTCGTCCCTAGGTGTTTTTATACATTTAAAATACATTTTACCTAGGTGTTTTTATACATTTAATAAAATTAGTAATATAAATTAAAATACATTTTACCTAGGTGTTTTTATACGTTTAAAATACATTTTATACATTTTACCTAGGTGTTACGGTTATACGTTATAGGTTCAACCGGTGAGTCCATATGTTAGGGTTATACGTTATAGGTTCAACCGATGAGTCCATATGCTACGGTTATACGTTATAGGTTCAACCGATGAGTCCATATGCTACGGTTATAAGTTATAGGTTCAACCGATGATTCCATATGTTACGGTTATACGTTATAGGTTCAACCGATGAGTCCATATGTTACGGTTATACGTTATGGGTTCAACCGATGAGTCCATATGTTAGGGTTATACGTTATGGGTTCAACCGACGAGTCCATATGTTAGGGTTATACGTTATAGGTTCAACCGACGAGTCCATATGTTAGGGTTATACGTTATAGGTTCAACCGACGAGTCCATATGTTAGGGTTATACGTTATAGGTTCAACCGACGAGTCCATATGTTACGGTTATACGTTATAGGTTCAACCGACGAGTCCATATGTTAGGGTTATACGTTATAGGTTCAACCGACGAGTCCATATGTTACGGTTATATGTTATAGGTTCAACCGACGAGTCCATATGTTAGGGTTATACGTTATAGGTTCAACCGACGAGTCCATATGTTAGGGTTATACGTTATAGGTTCAACCGACGAGTCCATATGTTAGGGTTATACGTTATAGGTTCAACCGACGAGTCCATATGTTAGGGTTATACGTTATAGGTTCAACCGACGAGTCCATATGTTACGGTTATACGTTATAGGTTCAACCGACGAGTCCATATGTTAGGGTTATACGTTATAGGTTCAACCGACGAGTCCATATGTTAGGGTTATACGTTATAGGTTCAACCGACGAGTCCATATGTTAGGGTTATACGTTATAGGTTCAACCGACGAGTCCATATGTTAGGGTTATACGTTATAGGTTCAACCGACGAGTCCATATGTTACGGTTATACGTTATAGGTTCAACCGACGAGTCCATATGTTAGGGTTATACGTTATAGGTTCAACCGACGAGTCCATATGTTACGGTTATACGTTATAGGTTCAACCGACGAGTCCATATGTTAGGGTTATACGTTATAGGTTCAACCGACGAGTCCATATGTTAGGGTTATACGTTATAGGTTCAACCGACGAGTCCATATGTTACGGTTATACGTTATAGGTTCAACCGACGAGTCCATATGTTAGGGTTATACGTTATAGGTTCAACCGACGAGTCCATATGTTACGGTTATACGTTATAGGTTCAACCGACGATTCCATATGTTAGGGTTATACGTTATAGGTTCAACCGACGAGTCCATATGTTACGGTTATACGTTATAGGTTCAACCGACGAGTCCATATGTTAGGGTTATACGTTATAGGTTCAACCGACGAGTCCATATGTTAGGGTTATACGTTATAGGTTCAACCGACGAGTCCATATGTTAGGGTCATACGTTATGGGTTCAACCGACGAGTCCATATGTTAGGGTTATATGTTATAGGTTCAACCGACGAGTCCATATGTTAGGGTTATACGTTATAGGTTCAACCGACGAGTCCATATGTTAGGGTTATACGTTATAGGTTCAACCGACGAGTCCATATGTTAGGGTTATACGTTATAGGTTCAACCGACGAGTCCATATGTTAGGGTTATACGTTATAGGTTCAACAGACGAGTCCATATGTTAGGGTTATACGTTATAGGTTCAACCGACGAGTCCATATGTTAGGGTTATACGTTATAGGTTCAACCGACGAGTCCATATGTTACGGTTATACGTTATAGGTTCAACCGACGAGTCCATATGTTAGGGTTATACGTTATAGGTTCAACCGACGAGTCCATATGTTACGGTTATACGTTATAGGTTCAACCGACGAGTCCATATGTTAGGGTTATACGTTATAGGTTCAACCGACTAGTCCATATGTTACGGTTATACGTTATAGGTTCAACCGACGAGTCCATATGTTAGGGTTATACGTTATAGGTTCAACCGACGAGTCCATATGTTAGGGTTATACGTTATAGGTTCAACCGACGAGTCCATATGTTACGGTTATACGTTATAGGTTCAACCGACGAGTCCATATGTTAGGGTTATACGTTATAGGTTCAACCGACGAGTCCATATGTTAGGGTTATACGTTATAGGTTCAACCGACGAGTCCATATGTTAGGGTTATACGTTATAGGTTCAACCGACGAGTCCATATGTTAGGGTTATACGTTATAGGTTCAACCAGTGATTCCAAATATTGGCGGGAAATGTTGGCGGTAAATGCTGGCGGGAAAATGTTGGCGGGAAAGCTAGGGTCGACTAAGTCGTCCCTAAATGTGTCGACCCTAAATTTTTATCTTTATTTATGGTAGCTCTTATCCTCACAAACTCTTATCCTCTCATACCAAACTCACCACCACCACCACCCGATTTTGCATAATATGGATCCGCTTGAAGCTTATAAGTGTACATGTAGAAAGGGATATATTGTGTTGAGACAGTCACATCAACCTCATAGCTTTGGTAAACTTTACTATGCGTGTCCTCTTTCGAAGGTAAACAATCAAATGTTTTAGTTATGTAATACGTGTGATTATTAAAATGACATGTCATGTTATTTGTTTACTTTGTAACAGCCAAAAACAAATGATTATGGATGTAAATATTTTAAATGGAAGGATGATTTTGATCTCGAACTCCGTATAAGATCTTCCCCTGGATCTTCAACACCTCAAGGTTCACATCCAAGTTCTTATACAGGTCCTTCTCAATCTGCACCAACTGAGTGCTCTAATTGCAAGATCAAAGATCTAAAGATAAAGATGCTAGAGACAAGACTTGAAATGGAAAGGCATCCTGAAGACCACGCATGTCAATCGGCTGCAATACTTCATGAGCTTTTAAATGATATGGAAAATCTTAGCTTTGAGTAGTAATCTATTTGTTATTTTAATGTGTTAATTTGTATTTTATTATTATGTGTTAATCTGTACGTTTAGTTTTAACTAGTTTGTGATGTTTTTTTTCTTATTTATGAATCTATTATCGTTGTAATATATATTTTTAATTAAGCGCGTGTTTAAGTGTTAAATATATATCTAAAGTTTTTTTTAAATAAATATAAAGTTTTTTTAAATATGTATAAAGTTTTTTTTAAATAAATATAAAGTTTTTTTTAAATATGTATAAAGTTTTTTTTAAATATGTATAAAGTTTTTTTAAATATGTATAAAGTTTTTTTTTAAATATGTATAAAGTTATTTTTAAATATGTATACTTTTTTTTCTAAATATGTATAAATTTTTTTTAAATATGTATAAAGTTTTTTTAATATGTATAAAGTTATTTTTAAATATGTATAATTTTTTTTCTAAATATATAAATTTTTTTTAAATATATATAAAGTTTTTTTTAAATAGGTATAAAGTTATTTTTAACTAAATATATATATTTTTTTAAATATGTATAAAGTAATTTTAAATAATTTAATTTTAAAATTATTTATATTTATACGTTTTTTAAACGTTTTTTTAAATAATATTTATATTAATTTTAAATAATTTTAAATAAATAAAAAAGATAAAAATATATATTTACTTAACCTAGGGACGACTTAGTCGTCCCTAAGGTAAAGTGGGTCCACTTTCATTTTAAACTTTTTAAATAAAAAATATTTATATTAATTTTAAATATATAAAAAAGATTTAAAAACGGGAAAAATAAGTTTATTTAACCTAGGGACGACTAAGTCGTCCCTAGGTTTTCTGGTCCCCACTTTCATTTTAAACTTTTTAAATAAAAAATATTTATATTAATTTTAAATATATAAAAAAGATTTAAAAAGGGAAAAATAAGTTTATTTAACCTAGGGACGACTAAGTCGTCCCTAGGTTTTGTGGTCCCCACTTTTTTCCCACAGCCCTTTTGATCAAGAATTTGTTGTAAAAGTGGTGGGTCCCCCCTTAATCTAGGGACGACTAAGTCGACCCTAGAAAAAGGGCGACCCTAAACACTTGTTTTGTTGTAGTGTTAGTGTGAAGTACTCTATCATGTAAACTGAATTTTAAAAAGTCATACATGTCCAATTTATGAAAAACAATGTTTTAATGTAAACTCACACTACCGATTAAATTGACATACTATTGAAGTTTCTCATTACATAGAAAGATTAAAAAAAAGTTCATTTTTTTCAATGTGATATAGAGTTATTATCGTATTATAGTTTTGTAGCAATGAACAACAAAAATTCAATAGTTTCGTACCACAATATCTCGTAAAAAACTTAGGCTAGATGGTTAATTCGAGCGGGCATATGCGTGAATGTTTTTTGAACAAAATTTCGTACAACAATTGAATAGTTCTGTATTTATTGTTTGTTTTTTTTGGATGTTTTTTTTAACAAAATTTTAAAGCTCACCGTTCAACGATAAGGCATTGAAGCTAGCTAATTATATAAGATTTTATCTTATAATTGAGAATTAATGTAATGTTTTATTCCAAGTTTTATAAATATTTTTATATTAATGGAGATACTTGATTATTTTAGATTATATCTAAACTTGAATTATCGTATATTATGAGATTTTTCATTGCATTTTAATCTTACTACGAAATATTGTATCGTTAATTACTAGGCACTAGACAATTCCGTAGCTATGCGCGAGTAATCGTCTAGTTTACACAAAGGGTAATACCTGACTCTTGATATATATCATAAGTGTTAGTCATTAATTCGTCAATTTAAATTATTAAGATTCTAGAAGATTCATAATAAAAAAAAATATAGCTTGCTTCTGATAAGAAGAAAACAAATGAAATTGAGTCAAAACTTGGTCCCAAATTTTCGGTATTAACAATTAATTAGTTACCAAAGATAAGAATAGTGATAATGCATGAAATTAATTAGTTACCAAAGATAAGAAATTTGATAAGCATGAAAGTCAATTGATTTAGTCAAATGACACATTATATATACGTCCATATTCGTCTCAACAAACACAACTTTAATTTAAAACCCTAAACTAAAAATACGGCACAACTCCAAGATAGAGCAGCGACGTCGCGAGAATTCCATCATGTGGATGAAGGAGAAGTCGTAACAAGGTTTTCCTAGATGAACCTGCGAAAGGATCATTGTCGAACCCATTCCGATATCGATCTATTCTCGTTTGGCATAGAGGTAATGCTTAGAGCTATAAATCTATGATATCAAACGTATGCATGCCGTTTATAATTGTTAGCAACTAGCTTGGTTCTCAAATAGTATTACGATAGACTACTATACACGAAAACTAGGGTTTCATTTGAAGTTGTACGTGAATTCTATTTGAAACATGTTTAACAATGTGTCACTTATATCATTTAGCAACATCTTTTTTTTTATGTCCTAGGTAGGTGTTTTTCTGGGTGTTTTTTCACAGTTTGGTAGTCCTGATGCCTCGTTAGAGATGGACGATAGGAATATTGGTAGCTGTTCGACACCATGCAGGCAAGAACTTTCACTCAAGAATAAAGTAAAGTCAAATCGGGTGTGGCCCTTGCTCTTCTCTTACACCATGCATGCTGTACGAATAGTTTTGGAACAACCATTTTACACATCCCCTCGGCTTAACTGAATAGTTGAGCCGCTGTTGTATCTTAAGGAAGTAGATGAGGAGGATGTTGGATTAATTGTTTATGCTAAAGAGTCACCTATGCATAACCTGGTGTGTAACTTGAGTAGTTACTGATAATATTATGTTTTAAGGTTTTAGCAAGTAGTTAGACCTGGTATTTAGTTTAGAAAAGTGGGTCTTTTAGTTTACCTGTTCTTTAGGAGAGGTTGAACTCACGTTCAATTGCTATTTTGTAGGGTTGTGTAGGCTATATATATTCCTTGTAAAACATGAATAATAGAACACAGAGTGTGGCAGTCTTTTGGTTCCAAATATATATTTCATATTCAACAGAGGATGACGTCGACCCTCATATTGATATCCAACCTTACATTTCTTTTATCGACAACACCATAAATCAGTGTCCTACATATCCTAACCTTAAAAAATTCAAACATGATACTGATTACACCAATTCACTTGATTCCGATCTTAAATCTCTAGTCATTAGCCGCAACGTCGTTATAGACTTTGACTAACGGATTTGGGATTTAGGATTACGAGTATGGAGAGTTTACCTATGACAACGAGCTATTCTTCAACTCTTATTGTCTTATACGCTTATCAAACTTTCCTGAATACTCGCGTAACCCTCGATGAAGATAAGGGCCAGAAGATGTTATCCGGAAGTTCTTGTTTAGAGACTTTTAAGTTGCAAGATTGCTATGGTTATAAGCTCATCAACGTTAATTGAAAAAGTGTTAAGAGTTTCTCCGGATCCAATTATAATTAGGAGAGATAGAGACGAGACTTATGTATAGAGTATGTCAAAGTTAATGCTTATTGTCGCTTACAATAGAAGGTGATTTGGTTTTGTGGGAGCTTGACTTGCTTGATGTGTTATCTTTAGTGGAAGCCGACTTTGATTATTCGATCGATTAGAGCGAGGAATCCCACGAAGAATTATTCAAAGACTTTTAGAAAGTCTTAACCATGTGAAAAATATTACACTTATCAATTTTCAGAGTTAAAGTCACTTATGGACGTCTCTTACACATAGACACCAAACTTGGGTGTTAAAGGAAAAAGACATCCATACGTACTATTACTTCCGAAAACCGATCCTCGAGTGTAAATCTTTGACATGTTTAAGGCTTTCTAAAAGTCCCTGAATATTTCTTCGGGGGATTCCTCACTCCAACCGATCGAATAATCCAAGTTAGCTTCCACTAAAGATAACACATCAAGCAAGGCAAGCTCCCGCAAAACCACATAACCTTCTATAGTAAGCGACGACAAATAAGGAGCATTAACTTCAACACAATCTATATAAGCCTCGTCTCTCTATCAATCTGATAATGAGATTTATATTCAGAAAACGTAACTCCTTTACACTCTTTGAATCAACATTGATTGCCTATAAGCATAGAAATCTTGCAACTTGAGAGTCTCTAAACAAGGACTTTCGGATAAATCTTCTGGAACATATATTCATCGAGGGTGACACAATATATACACAAAGACACCAAGAACGTTTGATATGAGTAACACAAGAAGAGTTGAAGAATAGCTCATTCTCATAGGTAGAGTCTTCCTTTAAATCCCAAATCCGTAAGTCTAAGTCTTCAACATTGCGGCTAATGGCATTACTAATCCAACTGTTGGCTAGAGATATAAACTCAGGATTAAGCGAATTTGTGTAATTGGTATAATGTCTCGGATAGAGGTTGGGTTATGTGGGACACTGATTTATGGTGTTGTTCATAAAAGAAATGAAAGGCTGGATATCATAAGGGTCGACGTCATCCTCCTCCTAAAAAAATGAGACGAGGAACTAAAGCCTAGATTTTGCCATCGTTTACGTTCGAATAAGCCCTTTTGTTGTACACTTTATACGAGACATTATATTAACTAATATACATCGCCGTGTAATAAACTATGGATTTTTCCTATTTTTTGATATGTCAAATAGGATATATTAATAATCTTTTTGTTACATATAAAATTTTAGTAGCAAAACTTATGCAAATGAATATATACAGTATCAAATTTTAGACTACAGTAGGTCAGTAACAAAGTAATAAGAGGGACTACAATGAACCGTGCATGTATAGCTTCATCATATTTCAGCCTCCATACATTTGACTTGTTAGCTTTGTGGAAAGGCAGATTACACGCTTCTTGGGTTGACTGGAGTGAAAATCAATGGCAGGCTGCACTTCAGCTTGGAGTTGAGTAATTCCGAGATGGCAAGTTTTGTGTGGGCCAGTTGGGCCTGGTGCTATTTCGCCACCTCTGCTTTTTCTAGCCACTGGTATGACATAGTAGTTGACCCCTGCCAAGAGGTTTTTCTAGTGACTGCGAGCACTGAACTAGGTGCTGCATTGGCTATTTATAGCTGTGGGTTTAAGACATAAGTAGTGATCGACGTTGACTTTTCGAAATATCATATTATGAGGAGTCTGATGAGAAATGAGTGGATCATTAGAAATATCATATTATTATCTCAGGCTTTCTGGGTGTAGATCACTACTTGTTTTAAGGAAATGTTACTTGTGCCAATTTAATATTAAGAATATTGGGATAAAAAACTTTAGAATATGTTAACATAACGATATATTGAGTAAAAAAGAAAAGCGATACACTCCAATGTTCGTATATTAGATTGCATCAACAGAAGGATTGTTGCAGCCATACACAACTTTATTCTTAGTGTTTATAGAAAAAAGCAATAATTGTTCTCTAAAACTTTATTTGAGAATCTTGATCAAAGCAACTTTATTCGTAGAAGACGACAGACAGAGGATCTTTGCTGACAGCCAAACGTCGCTGTTCATTAGCGCCTAAAACTATTCCAAGATCCTTACACTTAACTTTGCAGGTGCTGCAGACACTCGGGCAGAACACAAACTTATAACCATCCTTAGTTTTCTCAATCTTAAACCAGTTATCTAGTGTTTCTTATCCCGGGTTTCCTTCAACACCTCCCATCATCACAGCATATTGTTTCATATTCTTATCGTATTTGAACTTCCATAGATTTGACTCGTGACAAATGGTTGAACCTGAGAACTTAATGTTAACATCTGTGGAGAGACGGATTACACCTTTCTTGGGGTTGACGGGGGTCAAAATCACGGTGTCTCCAAGCTTATCATCATACCTCCATTGGGCAACACCAGCTGGACAAGTAAAGTTGTCTACTGTTGCGAGAAAGAGTCCGCCATTTTCCAAATAGAAATCTGCTGGCAGAACATAGTATTCCACCCCTGTTTGGAGGTTTTTTCCATATGCATCGAGCACGGGACTAGGACTAGGAGCCGAATTGGCTGACATGGCAAAGAGAATGAATGCTAGTAAGAATAATGTGATTGTATTCATTTTGTTTTTGGTGATTAAGAATGTTGTGTGTGAGGTTATTTATAGTACTAAATTACCATCAAAACTAATGTTTAGATCCACAAGACATTGTTTGGTGCCTGGTCAAAAACATGTAGAATAAAACCATTTGCAAAACAAGATCTCAAGGATTATAAGAAAGAAAACCATTTACGCACGTTTCCTAAACCATGTATGAAGTTTCGTGATCAAATGAGCAAAAGCAAATTTTATAGAATAAATTCCTATGAGATATCATCTAAAGAACGAGAACTACTGAAATGATCTAAATAACTACAACTGCAAATCATCATCCAAATCAAAAGGTAATATCAAGACCATAATCGCCTATGCAGTTAGCTTAATTACCAAACTATTCTCAAAACTTATTTCCTTATTGTGCATGAACACTCACGTCAATGTCACTTGTATTGTTCCTTGACTTGGTAGGTGCAGACCAGCTATCTGCACGAAATGATGGTGATGACACGTTCGGTTTCACACTAGTAGGAGGGATGTCGGGATGCAGCAGGAGCAGTTGGTGGGGCAGGTGTTACTATCGCAGGTATCACTTCTAGTTCCAGCAAAGAATGACGCAGAATGCTCGTGAGCATCAATATCATGCATGCCACCAAACTTCATATTGATGAACTAATAAAAAAGATCGCCACCGGAAGTATTAACACCTTGTTCGGACTTGAGTATAAACGTACGTAGAACAAGTGGAATGATCGAACTCCTTTTCAGGATTAAGAACCTCCAACAGGTTCTTGTCATGCTTATCCGCATAGAATTCCTCTTTAAGAGATACATAGAATGTCATACCTTCATAAATTAGACGATTACGTTTTATAATGTGTGACATTTTGAGGTTAATTTATAAAAGCTAGTTTTATATAATATGGATGTTATATCTCCATTTTGAGGTAAAGAATGATGGTCGGAAAAACTCATGTAAGTCTTTTGAATGTAGTCATGTCTTTGTATACGTGGTTTATTCCAAGTTTTATAGAAATGAAAGCAATAAAACTGCTTCTACAACATTGTTCGATACAGAGTTTCACGTACTCAGCAAGACTGATTAAGTGTTTTTGTAGAAGTTTTGATGCAGGGATTCACAAATAAAAAATATCATTTTATTTTGTTTCTTATTTTTGTTTAAGAAATACTGCTTTTTCTATTATAGCTAACTCTTCATTATTGGGGTGACAAATGACGATATGACCGAAAAGCAACACAAAAACATGTATCAGTTAGCCAACTTAGTTTAACATTAATAGGAAGATATCCTCCTGCCGAAAACATGCGACAGATTCAGGACTAAAAATGGTCGATTGCACATATTTTTTGTTCAGCTGTAATAAAAGTCTTTGCATAGAATAATTAGACTTCTAGACGTGCAACAGAGTATTGATTTTACGGCAATCCTAGTTTTTTACTCGAAAACTAAACTATTTCCTTGGCATTGAGTTGTGCAGAACACCTTCTCCTTATGCCAAGGCAATAATAATTTCAAACCTTAACTAAATAATTTACAATTTTTTTACTTTTTGTTATAATTATGTCAAGTGACTGTGACATGACTTATTTTTGAAAATAAACTATTAATTTAAAAAACCTTTGAAAATAATAACATAAACTGTAATTTTTGAGACACATAGAGTATTATATATCTTTCTTATTTGTATATATTTTTTAATTGTGTTAACTTATTAATTATATAAGTTAAAAACACTTCGAAAAAATCTTATTGATCAGAAAAACTACACCGCCGAAGAAGATCTACAAATTGATTAAAACTACTCTAATTCGGTATGAACAGTTAATGAATTTATAATTTATTTAGATACATGTTAATTTGACCTAAGTTATTCAGTAGCTTATACTTTTGTTGGCGATTGCGGAAAATCGTTTGTTTCGTGCCCCTGTGATTTAGTTTTATGCTTATATCACCAATTTTGAAGGCTTATTCCAAGACTGGTGAGCTTATACAAGTTTATTAGGGGCCGTTTGTTTTAGCTTATATAACCTAACCATATTTCGCCTTATATAACATATTCCCCTATTTAGTGGCTTATTTCAAGCCTTGTGAGCTTATACAAGTTTTTTATGATATACTAATGAACTTATATAATCTCAAAAGTCTTCAAATAAGTTTCAAAAGTTGGGGTTTAGTATATATAAATCGAAATATGCCTTATTTTCGGCTTAAATAACATAAGCCTCAATTTTATGGCTTGTTTTGAGACTTGGAGGCTTATATAAGTTTATTAGTATGATGATATTTTTGAAAAGTTTTTACAAAAACATAGTCATGTTAAAAATATTTATGGAAGTCTTGAGGTCAATACATGTGTGGTCCATTTTATTTTGTATTATTATAGAAGTTAAAAAAAACATTTAGAAAAAAAAACTTATTAACTTGCTATATAAAACATAATCCAGGTTTATAAGTTTAACCAAACACCCCATTTCCTCATCAGAACCCAAAAAGCATTCAATCGGAGCTGCTGCTGATATTATTAATCGGAAAAACTAAACAGGCGAAGATCTTCAAATCGATTAAACCTACTCTCATTCGGTATGAACAGTTAATGAATTTATAATTTATTTATTTTGATACATGTTCATTTTACCTAACTCATTCAGTATACTTTTTGATGGCGATTGCAGAAAATGTATGTTTGGTGCCGCTGTGATTTAGTTTTATGCTTCATTATAACATAATTATCCAAACAACACACCTTTCTTTGTTTACCTGTTGTCGTCAATTATTCTCTAATTAGGGCCATTTGTTTTTAGCTTATATAACGTAACCATATTTCGCCTTATACAACATACTCCCCTATTTTGTGCCTTATTTCAAGACTTTTGAGCTTATACAAGTTTATTAGGGTCCGTTTGTTTTAGCTTATACGACATAACCCCATTTCGGATTATATAATTTAAGTCTCAATTTAGTGGCTTATTTCGAGACTTATGGGCTTATACAAGTTTATTACTATGATATAATAAACTTATTTAACGACTTGTGAGCTCCGATTGACTTATTGCATTTCTGATGAGGAAATAACTTTTATGAAGCCCCTTCTTTCATACATATTGTTTTCAAATTTCGATCAATGTATTGAAAACCGGTTTTTAGGGGCGGTTTCTTTTTTTAGCTTATATGACGTAACCTCATTTCGGCTTATATAACATAAGTTTAAATTTTATAAGTTTCCAAATAAGCTCAAAAAATTGGGGTTTATGATATATAAGCCGAAATATGCCTTATTTTCGGCTTATATAACATAAGCCTCAAGTTTATGGCTTATTTTCAGACTTAAAGGCTTATATAAATAATCTTATATAACCCCAAAAGTCTCCAAATAAGCAACAAAATTGGGGCTTACGTTATATAAGCCAAAACAAACACCCCCTAAGCAATTGATTCTCTAACTTTAGCAATGACGAACCAAAGCTAGTTTATAACCATTGTCTTACAGGCAAAGCTCTTCAGGGTATGAAACTTATGTAGGCTTTTGTTGTAACCTAACTAAGGTCGATGTCAATTAATTGTCACAGTTTATACATAAACAAGTAAGGCATGTTAGAGTATTTATGCAGCGTCTCCATGAATTTTGTAATACAAAAAGTTCAAAAATACAAGTCTTGATTTATCAAAAGGATATGTGCTTTTCGGTAAGAGTTGTATGCTTCTGTTGAGGAACACGGGAAAGGGTTGGAGAACATTAATGTATTAATCTTATCGAGTGCTCACTTTCAGAGAAAAAAGAAATGCGGAATATCTTTGGTTCAGTGTTGGTGGGTTTGTTTATATGAGATTGTAGGTTTAGCTTTTTATGTTTTAAATACTAGGTTTCAGTGCTTAGTGTCTGGTTTGCATGCCTAGATTCGATACTGATTATTGCTTGTTGAATGATGTATAACATGACTTAGCCAAATGTGATATATGCATTATCTTGCCTACTTTCTTTATTTGGCGTTTCTTTTTATGTGTCATTTTTATTGGGTAATTAGTGTGCCATTAATCTTCTTGGTTTAGGTTGCTTATCTTTCTTTTCTTCAAACATTAATACTTTTTCTTTTACTTTTTTGTTGAATATTGATTAGTCGTTTTTTATGTTGGTTTCTGAAAAAGAAAAACAGAACCATCACCAGTTTGATCTTTTAGAGATTTGGTTTGGTTCCGGTTAGTTATTTTGGTTTCTTTGGTGACCCTTAGTCTTGTACTTGTCTTTTGCTGTTTAGTCTTGCTATATACTATCTCCGTCTCAAAATAAGTTTCCACTTTGACTTTTAACTTTGACCTTAACTATTTATGTGTATGTTATATAGTACTTGATTAGAAATATATGAACGATTAGGTTTTAAGTGTATTAGTCATTGATATAATTTTTTTGTAGTATTATATAACGCAAATAAATATATTTAAGGTCAAAGTTAAAGCACTTTGACTTTGAAAAGTCAAACTAGGCACTTACTTTAGGACGGAAGGAGTATATAATTTTATATGTAAGTTTAGGAATAATACGCAGAAGGAAAGTCTGGACCTAACGTGTTTGGGACTAGGTTTAAAAAGGTAAGTACACGTTCAAAAAACAAAAAAAGGAAAGTACAGATGCTTTACAAGTACATATACATTGCCCCAATTTTCTAATTTATTTTGGTTAATGTTATAGTTACTAAGTGATTCAGTAGCTTGTGCTTATACTTTTGATGGCGATTGCGGAAAATCGTATGTTTCGTGCCGTTGTGATTTAGTTTTATGCTTCATTATACATATCCAAAGGTTGATTCACTAAGGGGCCGTTTGTTTTAGCTTATATAACGTAACCCCATGTTGGCTTATAGAACATAAGTCTCAATTTTGGGGCTTATTTGAACACTTGTGAGCTTATACAAGTTTATTAGGGGCCGTTTGTTTTAGCTTAAGTAACGTAGCAATATTTCGCTTTATATAACATAAGCCCCTAATTTTGTAGCTTATTTCGAGACTTATGGGCTTATATAAGTTTGTTATGATATATAATAAATTTATATAAGCCTATAAGTCTTCAAATAAGTTTAAAAAAATAGGGTCTATGATGTATAAGCCGAATATGCCTTATTTTCGGCTTATATAACATAAGCCTCAATTTTATGGCTTATTTGAAGACTTATGGGCTTATATAAGTTTATCATGATATAATAAACTTATATACCTCCAAAAGTCTCCTAATAAGCTTCAAAAATTAGCGTTTATGATATATAAGCCGAAATATGCCTTATTTTCGGCTTATATAACATATGCCTCAATTTTATGCCTTATCTTAAGACTTAGGGGCTTATATAAGTTTATCATGATATAATAAACTTATATAAGCCCATAAGTTTCCAAATAAGCAACAAAATTGGGGCTTACGTTATATAAGCCAAAACAAACACCCCTTAAACAGTTGATTCTCTAACTTAGTAACTTTAGCAATGAAGAACCAAAGCTAGTATGAAACTTATGTGGGGTTTTGTTGTAAGCTAAGGTTGATGTCAATTGTCACAGTTTTGCATCATACTTGAACAAGTAAGGCATGTTAGAGTATTTATGCAGCGCGTGTCCATGATCTTTGAAATATGACAAGTTCAAAAATACAAGTCTTGATTTATCAAAAGGATATGTGCTTTTCGGTAAGAGTTGTATACTTCTGTTAAGGAACACGGGAAAGGGTTGAAGAACATGCATCTTCTCATATCTCATATCTCAACATTAATTTATTGATCTTATCTCGTACTCACTTTCAGAGAAAAGAGAATGTGGAACATAGTGTGAAAGCTATGTTTATACCGTATGAGATTGTAGGTTTAGCTTTTTATGTTCCAAATAGTAGGTATCAGTGCTAAATGTCTGGTTTGCATGCCTAGATTTGATACTGATTATTGCTTGTCGAATGATCTATAACATGACTTGGCCAAATATCATATGCAATTATCTTGCCTACTTTCTTATTCGGCGTTTCTTTTTATGTTCCAAATGTGATATATGCATTATCTTGCCTACCTTCTTTATTTGGCGTTTCTTTTTATGTGTGTCATTTTTAATGGGCTAATTAGTGTACCATTAATCTTCTTGGTTAAGGTTGTTTATCTTTTTTTCTTCAAACATTAGTACTTTTTTTTTACTTTTTGCTGAAAATTGATTAGTCGTTTTTATGTTGTTTTCTGAACAAGTAAAAACAAAACCATCGCCAGTTTGATCTTTTAGAGATTTGGTTTGGTTTGGTTCCGGTTAGTTATTTTGGCTTCTTTGGTGACCCTTAGTCTTGTACTCGTCTTTTGCTGTTTAGTCTTGTTATATACTATCTCCGTCTCAAAATAAGTGTCCACTTTGACTTTTCAGGGTCGTACCGATTCAACTTTGAACTTAACTATTTACGTGTATGCTATATAATACTTGATTAGAAATATGTGAACGATTAGGTTTTAAGTGTATTATTAATTGGTATAATTTTCTTGTAGTATTAGTATAACACAAATAAATATATTTAAGGTGAAAGTTAAAGCAGTTTGACATTGAAAAGTCAAACTAGACTTATTTTAGGACGGAGGGAGAATTAATGTGTAAGTTTAGGAATAATACGCAGAAGGAAAGTACACTTGTTCAAGAAAAAAAGGAAAGTACAGATGCTATATATGCTTTACAAGTACATATACATTGCGTCATCTCCTTGTTTTAAATCAGCGTTTGATTTTTTTTATTGGCAGTGATGATGTTGCTTGAAGAACTGGTTGAGGATATTCTGCTAAGATTAGATGTGGAAGAACTGACTCGATACAAGACCGTTTGTAGGCCATGGTATTCTTTGATATCAAGTCCTCGTTTTCATAAAGCCCATCTAAAGCAGCATACTACTTGTGAAAATAATAACAAAGTGAAGATCGCAATGCCTACATATTGGAAAGTTCCTAATGAGAACTTGTATAAATTCAATTCATGGGACGTTCTTGGTTCTTCCAATGCCCTTGTATGCATCTCTCCTTTGCCCACAGGTGATCTGATTTTGGTAAACAATCCTTTGACTAGAGAGCTTAGGAAACTGCCAATGCCACCCCTTCTTACTGAACATATCATGCCCATGTGTTTCGGTTTTGGTTACGATTCATCAACAGATGATTACAAGCTTGTTATGGGCACCTGGAATTCTTATACCTATCCTGACATTAACGAGACAATTTTTCAAGTCTTATCACTAAAATCAAATACTTGGAAACTTATCGGAGTATTCAAGTATCGGATTTTTCATAATAGGCCTGCTATCCTATTCGATGGCGCACTTCATTGGCTTGCAGCTGATGATACTGATGATGATGAGACAAAGAGAGTTATCCTTTCCTTTGATTTATCCCTGGAGGAATTTACTGTAACAAATACCGATTCTGTTGATTCAGAACAAAAAACTGTTAATTCTTTTGTTGGGATTGTGGAAGACCAGCTATGCATTTTTTTCACTTCTGACAGACACAGTGATCTCCCTTGTAATAATATATGAGCATAGTTTTTCCACTACATATCCTCCCAACAAACCAATCTTGTGGCCTCCCTGAAATGTACAAGTCGCCCCCCGAACAAGAGATGCATCAGGTCAGTACCTAATCTGTTTTTCCAAGACATATTATATATACTAAAGATAGGAAGTGTACTGTATCAAATATAGCTTCGGCGCTTTTGGTATGATGCTCAAATGGGTTCAGGTCAAAACGAGTAGTTTTTCGAAGCACTTACAAGTTCAATGTTTTGTTTGTGTCCACCAATGTTTTGTTTCTGTCCACTAATGAGATTAACACCAACGAACACTTTTGGAGTGTTTCTTGGTATCCAAAGTAGACCCGAACAGTATATTATCTCATATACTACTTGTTTAAATCCAAGCTGACTACTTCTATATGCATGGAAACATAACCGATCTTCAGCTCGTGTCTTCACGTACGCATGGAACTTGGACTCGATAATATGGATACGAACATATCAGTACCGCGTGATGAAACTGTAATGGGTAACCTGAATATTGGAGCAACCACATCATTGAGTTCATTCATATACTTCCTCCAGTGATGCCAGCAACCTAAATATTGGAGAAATGTTACCCAGAACCACTGCACCATAACCAAACTAAGGTAGCTGGTTAGATATAAATTTACAGCTTCTAAAGCATATATAGTTAACAGTTCCAATTACAACGAAACGATTATTATTATATCCTATTTGACATATCAATGAAAAATCCAGATTAAATCCCCAAACTAAAAAATGAAAAATTCCATTGGCTAAAATAACTGTCTAGGGGAGTTTGATTGATGAATTAGTAGCTGAACCATAAATTGTTAACGGTATTATAAGAAATGTTTGAATCCAATAATTTTCTTTTCTCGTTTTGTATGGCAGCAAACCACATCCATTCAGTTTATTACACGGTGATATATTACTTGACATAATGTCTCGTATAGAGTGTACAACAAAAGGGCTTATCTGAACATTTGTTATCTCTAAACGATGGCAAAATCTAGGCTTTAGTTTCTCATCTCATTTTCTTAGAGGAGGAGAATGACGTCGACCTTATACTGATATCCACCATTACATTTCTTTTATCAACAACACCATAGATCGGTGTCCCACACGTAATCTTAAAAAAAATTCAAACTTGATACCATATAAACAAATTCGCTTAATTATGAATTTAAATCTCTAGCCAATAACTGGATTAATTATGCCATTAGCCGCAATGTTGAAGACTTTGACTTATGAATTTGAGATTTTGGATTACAAGGAGAGTTTACGTATGACAATGAGCTATTCTTCAACTCTTCTTGTCTTACTCGTATTAAAAAAATTTGGTGTCTTTGTGTATATATTGTGGCACCCTCGATGAATATTTGCTCCAGAAGATATTATCCGAAAGTCCTTGTTTAGAGGCTCTCAAGTTGTAAGATTGTTATGGTTATAAGCTTATCAATGCTAATGCAAAGAGTGCAAAGGAGTTAGTCTTCTTTGGATACAAATCTCATTATGAGATGGATAGAGACGACACTTAAATAGATTGTGTAAAAGTTAATGCTCCTTACATATCTTCGCTAACTATAGAAGGTAATTTGTTTTTGCGGGGGCTTGCCTTGCCTAATGTGTCTTCTTTAGTTGAAGCTGACTTTAATTATTCGATCAATTGGAGTGCGGAAACCTAAGAAGAAATACTCAGAGGACTTTTAGAAAACCTTAACCATGTCAAAGATATTACACTCGAGGATCAGTTTTCGAAAGTAATATTACGTATTGATGTATTTTTCCCATACACCCAAGTTTGGTGTCATGTAAAAGACATCCATAAGTAATATTAACTCGGAAAAATCGCCAAATGTAATATCTTTGACATGGTTAAGGATTTCTAAAATTATTTTGAATATTTCTATGTGGGATTTCACGCTCCAATCCATGGAATAATCCATGTCAGCTTCCACTAAAGAAGACACGTTAAAGCAGGCAAGTTCCCGCAACCAAATCACCTTCTATAGTAAGCGACAATATGTAAGGAGCATTAATTTTGACACAATCTATATAAGCTTCATCTCTATTTCTCATAATGAGAATTTTATGGAGATAACACCAATTCATTAGCACTCTTTGAATTAATGTTGATGAGCCTATAACCATAGCAATCTTGCAATTTGAGAGTCTCTAAACAAGGACTTCCGGATAACATCTTCTAGAGGATATATTCATCCATGGTGCAACAAAAAGTACACAAATACGCGAGGCTTTCCCAACTAATCATGCATTAGGAGGATTCAAGAGACACCATGAAAGTTTGATAAGAGTTAAACAAGAAGATTTGAAAAATAGCTCGTTGTCATAGGTAACTCCTATTTGTAATCTTAAATCCCAAATCTGCTGCTAGTGGAAGTCTTCAACGTAGAAGCTAATAGCATTATTAATCCAACAATCTAGAGATTTAAACACGGAATTAAGCGAATTGGTGTAATTGGTATCCAGATTGAAATTTTTAAGGTTAGGATATGTAAGACACTGATTTATGGTGTTGTCGATAAAAGAAATGTAATGTTAGATATCAGTATAAGGGTCGACGTCAACCTCCTCATCTAAGATGAGATGAGGAACTAAAGCCACGATATCTTTTCGGATAATCCCTTTTGTTGTACACTATATATAGGAGACATTATATCAAGTAATTTATCATCGTGTAACAAACTGAATGAATTTGGTTTGCTGCCATAGAAAATGAGAAAATAATTTGTTTTTTACTCAACATTTCTTAGAATACATTTAACAATTCATTGATAGGCTACTAATTCATCAACCAAACTCTCCTAGACAATTATTTTGATCTAAATTAAGCCCATACAACATAATATTATAAACACGTCCTTAACCTATGGATGTTCTCATCAATTCGTCACCACTACTTTATCGAATTTTTCCATTTTTACTTCTGGTTTTGTCTCTCTATTATTAGAAACTCTAAATTTATAACTAACCAACTACTTTAGAATCATAAAGATTTTTTAATATCCGACTTTTTTAAAAGTGTGAATTTTACCTCTATGATAAGTAGAATTTAGAGAAGTACTAAAATGCAGTGTTGTAAAACAAAGATTACGAATGGTACTTGATGAGACTTAAACTAACTCAGTCACAACAATTTGATTTGCTATCTTCAACCACAAAATTTGGCTGCACTTAGTGTATACATTTTAGGAGGGAAAATACTAGATTCTATGTCCTAAAATTCATCGTCTGAAATAACTACTTCCATGTGCATACAGCAGCGATTCAGTTAAGCGCATGGATGTATAAAATGGACTAAATTTCAATCTCTTGTTGTGATTTAGATATAAGTATTAAAGTATCAAGATTTATATGATGTTAATGGTATTTGTAACACTATAAGAGAGATCTGTTGAAGGCAAAAGACTTACTTTATTCTTTCAGACGAATCTAACATTTTATGTAAAGCGTCCTTCTCGTCAAAACCGTCTTCTAACTGATTCAAACACACCGTTCAATCTTTTGACATACTCAATCATCCACTCTTGTTTCCGCTGCATATTCATGCGTGAAAGTTCATGCCTGCGTGGTGTCGAACAACTATCATGCATCTAGGCATCAGGACTACCAAACTATGAAAAACCACCCACGCGATAACCCAGAAAAACACCTAACTAGTACATAAAAAAAAGATGTTAGCCATTTGGTTCATGTTTCAAATTATAGTTTTCGTTTATAGTAGTGTACCGTAATACTATTTGAGAACCAAGCTAGTTGCTAACAATTATAAATGGTATTCGTTTGATATTAGAGCTCAAGAATCACTTCCATGCCAAAACGAGAATAGAACGATCTCGAAATAGGTTCGACAATAATGATCCTTCCACAGGTTCACCTACGAAAACCTTGTTAGGACTTCTTCTTCCTCGGCGGAGTGGTACAAAGGTAGTCACGAGTCGTGACATTTATTTGGTATCTAGGAGTTTGTGCCGTATTTTTAGTTTAGGGTTTTTAGGTTGTGTTTGTTGGGACGTGAAGTGAATCAAATAACTTACCACTTGATTTGCTTCCTTTCATGCATTTATCATTTTTCTTATCTTTGGGAGAAAGTTTTGACTCAATTTCACGTGGGATAGTTTGTTTGTTTTCTTCTTATCTCTTTCAAGAATCAAAGTGTATAACTTCTTATCTTCTTTTATATAACTAGACGCGCATGGCAGAAGTTCTTAGCGGCATATAATTAATGATATGCAAAATATTATGATAAGTTCTCGTGTACGAGCGTGATATACATGTACGTATAGATATGATCATATAGGCGACTACCCGTACATATCTAGCAACGGCCATTCCAGGCCAAAACCAGGATTTTGAGACTTTACATACATGTTGAAAAGAATGCGGATAAGTTCTCGTGTACGAGCGTGATATACATCACGTTTATGATATTTATAACGAATACAGTAAAATGAGTTGTTTCATTACAAGTCTTGTTGTAGAATGCGGATACTCAAAAGTTAACCATTTGACCCAAACAATAGTAACTGATTGTTTACAACATTTGATCATCTTCATTTAATATCACAGGTAGTGGGTTTGTGTTGCTTTTTCTATCTACTGGGCGCGTGGCAAAAGAGTGGGTTTGGAAAGGGAGACATGTCTCAATGTCGATACACATAATGATCCAGCGAGTTGCAAGCACAGACCAAGGTTTTTAAGCCATGTGCTGACCGGTATGTTGACCACACACCATGTCTTGATCAGATGCGTGCAATGACTTTCCCTCGTGAAAACATGAATTACAGGGAGACACATTGTCCTTCTGAAAATGAGAAGCTACACTGTCTTATTCCCGCCCCTAAAGGGTATGTGACCCCATTTCCATGGCCAAAGAGTCATGATTTTGTGCCTTTTGTTAAGGCCATTAAAAATGATGGCCCAACAGTCATGATTTTGTGCCTTTTGCTAATGCACCATACAAGAGTCTGACAGTTGAAAAGGCGATTCAGAATTGGATCGAGTATGAAGGCAATGTTTTTAGCTAGGTTCCCACGTGGAGGAACACAGTTTCCTCGTGTATCTTTTGTCAGATGATGTAATATTGTAAATGCAAGTAGTCTTGTAAGATGGTAAAATGAGCTTGCAAATTCGAATTCCTTAAGGAAAATATAGGTCACATATAGAAATATACTAAAAAAAGAAAACTGAGACGTAAAACAGATTACCACTCATATTCGATATAGGTTCGAGTTCGGGTTCGGTTCGTTTTTGAGGGTGCGAACCGAAATATACACCACCCTATTTGTATCTACGTATACTAAATGCTGATTTAACATGATAGGGGTTGTTTTGGTTTAGAGGCCGTGCAACAAAAAATTAAATACGAAGGCCCAGTTAGAGTGGTTTATAAAAGTTTCAAAATGAATGCTTCATTTCTAGTTTTGTAAATCTTAATGCTGAGTCAAAAGTATGAGACTGCTTTTCTGATTATAGCTAACTCTCCAAATTTGGGTGACAACATGAGCGAAAAGCAACACAAAAAATAAACGGTCTAGGTTGATATTTGATCAACTAAAAAGCCTTGTGACGAGAAATTCACCATCTAAGATTTATGACTGGAAAAATATGGCATCGAGTTGTGCAGAATTCACCGGGGTGCTTATCCCACTGAAAGAAAGAACATTACTGATCTTTTGAAAGATGCCTGCTAAAGTTACACCTTCTACTTTGCCTTATATCTTAAACTTCCGTTATAGAAAGGCATTTGTCTGCATAGTGGGTCGATCCAATTATCGACATGAGAAAATGACACAAAACCAACAGTATATATATGCTTGCCTTAAATGCTAAAACTCTCAGCTATGTTTGTTGTTATCAAATCCAATAATCCCTGAACACGTTATGAAAACTCTCAGCTAGGTCTTACTAATCCTCGTATGCAAGCTGCCTTACCTTTTTTTAGATACCTGGTATGAAGAGTTTGAAAAGGGGGTTTTCTGTCTTGTTAAGTCTCATTTGAAGATTACTGGTTTTACTAATTTTGATTCGGCATCCTTATTGATGAACAAGAAGGTCTCTAACTAGTTATAGCATATTTTCGGGTCAATCCTTAGAATACTAAAAAACAAGTCACTGTGTCAAAATCTCTGATATAAAATCCCAGACGAAACCTCTACAAAATGAATGGTCCATTTCTGTTATTGTAAATATTAATGGTGAATCAAAGTATCAGACTACTTTTCTAGTTATAACTAACTATCCAAATTGGGTGACAAATTACGACATGATCCGAAAAAGCAACACGAAAGTAAATGGTCTAGGTAGGGTCGTCTTAGTGGATTCTAGTTGGAAAGAGTCGACTGCCTAACCTGCTTAACAACCATGTTGTATCAATCAGCCAACTCATTTAGGATATATATATAAAAAGTGCTCATTCCTACCTATATATAAACAGTGACGGATTCAGCATTCATGGTTAAAAATGACCGAGTGCACAAAGTCGATAAGAATACAAGAATTCAGAGAAAGATCCCGGGCATTTCTAGGATCTCTACAACTATCAAGAACAACATACAAAACTAACCAATACTAACACTGTATTCTTCACAAAATACACTAAGTAGCTTTTATATTACTCCTGTGAAGGATGACATAAACAACACCATTAACAGGCGTCAAAGCTGCTAAGATCCTTTGCCAAGATTACATTTCCTGTATGAAGGCAGACACATAAACCTACTGTAGCTCCATCCTCACAACAGGCTTAAATATCCATCATCCATAGCGGGCATCATCTATAGCAAAAAGATCTTCTTACTACTGACAGATATCAGTAGCCCAACTATCATCCATTTCATACAACTCCCAATCACAGCTGATGGTTGCCTTTTGTTCTTTTCCATACGCTGCGCAGAAATATCAGATAGCAATCATGGACATATGTACCCAAATTAAATTCCATTTGCCAGCCATACTTATCACATTCTTTGATCTTTTAATTTTCACAGTCACCAGCTTATTTCTGACCTCAGGTGGTCTCAATGCACGTGTTCACCTTTGCCTTACATAAAGGCACTCATGTGCCTGATTCAGATTCTTAGAGAATGTTAATTAATAAGCTGCCTTACATTTTTAAATATCTTAATGGGAGTGTTTTAAAAGGGTTCTTCTATCCTATACAATCGATGATTCATAAAGGGAAATAATGTATAAAGGGAAATAAGGACTCGAAGCTGCTAGTATCCTTTGCCAAGATTACATTTCCTGTATGAAGGCGGGCATATAAACCTACTGTAGCTCCATCATCCATAGCGGGCATCATCTATAGGCAAAGATCTTGTTATGACCGACATATTTCGGTAACTTATTATTCTTTTCCATAGGCTGTGCAGAAAGATCACATCGCTATCAAGGACATATTTACCCAACTGAAATTCCATTTATACATCTCTTATGTTCTTCAGCATTCAGCACTCAAGTCAATGCCACTCTTGTCTTACTGATCCTCACATGCCGCAAGCTGCCTTACATTTTTTAGATTACCTTAAAGGGAGTGTTTCAAAAGGGTTCTTTCTATCATATTCAGCCTCATTTAAAGATTAATGAGTTGACTCAAATTGATACGACATCCTGTGTGAACCCACAATGGTCCTTGACAACATTTTTAAAGACCATTTCCATCACATTCAAATTCTGCAAATTGCAAATTGCATAAATTACATAAACCTTAGGCCGTGTGTTGTGAAATGTTGTTGACATAAAGAAAAAGGGCCTACAGGAATAAGATGGGTATCCATGAAACATAGTCAACAAAGGGTACATTGGTACATGTCGAATTCATGTTGGGAATAGGAGCAATAACGTACAAACATCGCATCGTGTGATTTCTGTCATGACCAACACAAATTTTTCAGCAAATATAATAGGGCCCATGTTACAATCTAATAAGTTGCATGTGTGAGAGGGCAAACTAAGACTCAACACCCACTAATCCCTTTACTAGCTCTGTCCCGCTTAATCATGAATCAAAGTATTAGACTGCTTAACCTATTTACTAACCATATACAACAAGTGACAGATTCAGGACTATAAATGGCCGAGTGCACAATTTTTTTTCCTTCAAATATAAGTCTTTGTATGGATTATAATAGACTTCTAGGCCCGGTTTGACTCTTTTGTTAAATGGACCATTCTGACCCGATTTACACGAACATTGTTTTACGGAAAATACAACAGTTATTCAGATAGATTTTATTTAGATAGATTCAGTAAAAATTTTTGCAACAATACAAAGCGTTAATCAAAGAAAAAGCTACACATGCGGACTAAATGTCTACATGACGAGTCTCACCAGCATTTCCTTAAACTCATCTTTATAGTAACATAAAATAAATAATAAAGACTGATGTTATACCATCATTGTTGTTAATGAATGATAGACTGTGACTCATCAAGCTAAAGTAGCATTAAAGTTTCCATATATGACCCCACACTGAAGTCCCCACGCCAATTTTGAATAATCCCAACACCTTTAATATGCCCTGACGATGGCTCATAAACTTCAATGCTAGACTTTGTACAATCATCGCCATCTAAGTTAATTACAACTTCACCATTGAACCTAAACCCTAGTACCCTACGGTACAAATTTTTCCCATTAATCTTAATGGTATATATCTTAGTAAACGGTTTATTAGCACCATCTTTCCTCGTCCACACACCGCAAACTGACTCCTCACCCTCACGATACTCAAGTAAACCAAGTGAGTCATTTACCTTTGCCACATCTAGATAAACTATATGTACTAATCTCTCCGGAATACCCACTTCTCCAAACTTCTCACTCTTCAAATCAAACGAGATAATAATATGACACCTAGATCTGCGATCAAAATAATAAGCAGAGAAATAGATAACCCCGTCTACAAAAACCTGACCGTACGAAAAATGGCAAGATATAAAAGGCGCACCCGTATACACAGTTTTCCAAACACATGTACTTAAGGTAAAAACCTCAACCTCCCAAACCTCTCCCCGCATACGACGTTTCTCATCAACACTAATCTTAACAATCTTAGGGTCACTAGTATGTGGACAAACACCAAAACCAACAACATCCCCTACTTCACATCCAGGAAGAACAATACTAACAGATTTCCTAATACTAGGATTCCAAATAACAGCCATTCTAGTACTCGCATCTACTAGGCATCCGTGAAAACATAACAATCCGTTAACCGAACTGAGAAAATCTGTTTCGCTTAATGAGCTAAGGGAATTTGGGGCGGTTAAGGGAAACTTTTGTTGGGGAAAGGTATTGTTATCAACAATGGAAGTATATGTGTCGACATTATCCAACGTGTAACCTACAAACAGATGATGTTGCGGGTTTGGGTGATTGGCGTGGTAGTTTTTTATGAATTCTGGGTCGTCGATGAAAGACTTCCATTGTTTGGAGACGGATCGGAATTGAACTAGTGATTTGACTGGAAGCCTTTCTATGATTTGTGATTGAATATCGAAAGGTATGTGATCTGACATTGTTGTTTTAACAAGTAGGGATTAAACTTCAGCTACTTTGTTCCTCGATTAGAAAAAAATATTAAATGTTCGACAAACCTGTGTTATTAGAAAAAAACGATGAAGAAAGAGGGTGTTTGTTTGTTTAAGGTTATTGTATTTATTTGTGGATTTTATAAACTGTTTAATGTCGGTTACATCAAAATTTTCCATTCGTTTATAAGGTTTTTAACCCTCAACTGACCTCCATAGAATGTGAGGTTATTCTGGTCATTTGCGCAACATACTATAACTGAACGTAACTTCTTTGCCAATCGAAATCTCGGACTGGAAACAGATTTCGACAACGGTATGAGACACAATAATCTTATTTGCCAATCGAAAATCATAAAACCATATGAAAACCTACAAAAACAGGAAAATAACATGTAAAAACGTAAAAAAAAAACTTATGATCCTCGTATTCATGCTATCTTTAACGAAGCATTTTAAAAGGGTGTTGGAAATTAATGTGAATTTAGCAAGTGTTATATGTCCAAAATTGAAATAAACTTAACTAAGTTTGTATAGTCTTACTAATACTCAGTTAGAAACAAAGGCTATTTGTGGAGGTTTTACGCTGAGGAGTTATGCACTTTTAATCGAGGTTGTTGTAGCGAGTGGACTTCCTAACCTGCTTAACAACCATGCTGTATCGTGGAACATAGTGTGAAAGCTATGTTTATACCGTATGAGATTGTAGGTTTAGCTTTTTATGTTCCAAATAGTAGGTATCAGTGCTAAATGTCTGGTTTGCATGCCTAGATTTGATACCGATTATTGCTTGTCGAATGTGAAAGTTTATGGACTTTAAAATCGATAGTCGTGTGATAGGATCGAACTTGAGATCACGGGATTGCACACATTACGTGAAGAGTTAATTTATTTATTAAATATATTTATTATATTTATTAAATCAAACTGCAGCTAACGACCGTTAAGTAATTAAAGGTTAAGTTTTAAACGATCGTTATAGAATATTAAAGAAGCTAAAAGAAGGTGTCAGAAAGTTCTGGAAACCCCCTTTTAGCACATGATATATCCGGCCTAAATAGAGGAGACAAGAGAGAAGGGAAAAGATTTTGTTGCTTTATCTTGTTTAACCTTGGAAGAGAAGTTTTCCAAGGTGTATATAAACAAACCAAAAGCCTCATAATTTTTCACTCCATTCTCTCTTTTCTTAGCTCCTAACCGCCGGCCAAACACACCCTTATTAGGGTTCTTCTTTGATTTTCTATAAGCTATTTTAGATCTAGTCCTAGCCCCTCTCTAGGGTTGTTGGGTAGATCTTCCATAGACTTGGAAGGCTCGGTTCTGTTCGTGCTAGACTCACGATTAGCTCATCGTATCACGTGTGTACAAGATCGTGGTGTGATCTTATTTTAGATTACATCCTGGTGGTGTTCTTGATCTATTTTTACCGGTGATCGTTCTGCTAAGGAAAAGGTATGTAACCCTAGCCTTGATTAATTATAATTGTGTTATTTAAAGATCTTGTTAATCTGCTTCCGCTGTATGCTCTTTGATCTATGTTAGGGTTTTTATAATTGTTATGATGATCTTAAACCATCAGTGGCATCGAGAGCCGTTTTAACATGATTATAATTATCAAGATCTAAAGTTTTTTAACTAATAATGATTTGTGTTAAAAATTACATGTTGTTTTTTAGGTTTTATGAAAAATTAGGGTTTTGTTTTTTTATTATTATTAAAATCGACTTATGTCAAATTTTTTATAAAAAAAAAAAATTTTTTTTTTTTGTAAACCCTAAAATTACATGGTAATTAACTTTAGATTTATGCATGAATTAATTGTTATGTCATGTGTGGTTACGATCCGTACTAGTTTTAATTGTTAAGAGAATATGGAAGATCCGTAATAAACATGCATGTTTTTACGGATCATATAATTTTGATTGCTATTTGCTTCATTTGATTCAAAGTTTTAAAATTAGGGAAGACTTTTTATGTTCATAAAAACCCTAGATTTGATGTTCTTTGAATAAATTGTTTGCATGTGGCTATTTGATTTAGTTTTTTTTGTACCACTTGTTTTCATGCGTTTTTTTTTTGTATGTTGTAAACAAGGGTAATTTTTTTTAAGAAAAATAATATGGACTAAATCTTATCAAAATTAATGAATTGTTTTGAGACCTAAATTACATATGATTTGTGTTGATTAGAATTGCAATAGCAACTTAACGGCCTACTCAATTTTGACAAACTATAAAGTGGGTATAACGCACCGCTGGTCAAGTACCCGGTTAAGGAAGGAGGTGCTATGCTTTTACGCTGACCAAATTCCCGGCTCAACTGTGCGTCAAAATTGGAATTACCTACGGTTGTTATTGGTATAATTCTTTAAGGTTGTTTGGTTTAACCAATACCTCAACTTGCAAATATATGATGAACTTTTAGTCTCACCAAAAAGTTTACTAAACGTTTTATTAAACTTATGCTATGGAGATGTATGCATGCTTCTCCATACATGATTTTGACACCAAAATCTATACCCTAAAATTTAAGTCATATGCCCTCTAATTGACGAACACTTGAAGTTACAATTGTCGTCATATAAGATATCGGACGATGTTGTAATGGAGAGAAAACTTCATGACTGAATAAGATTGCACATGAAGGTTTTACGTTCTTTAGATTAGTCGACTTAATTAAGTTACTCAGTGAGAACTGGAAACTTAAGGCATAAAGAAGGGATAAAACATGTTTACAATGCAAAAGTTTTTGGCAATGTAAATCCCTGACATATCTAGAAATTGCAATATGATTTGGCAATTATTGTTCGACAAGTTACTATGTTGAGTACATTTCTCACTAGCAGATCAACTGATGTGATAAATCTATGTCAATATGGATTCTAGTTTTTCAAGGAAATACTATGGTTTTATTACCGGGGTAATTTTATTTTCTTGAATTTTATTATCAAAAATACTAATGTATGAACTTATTTTTGTAGAAATGGCTCAACCCGAAAACAATCTGACAATAAGCTCGGCGTTCAAAGCATTTTTTGAACGGCCTGAACTTACTGGCCCTAATTTCAATGATTGGTACCGCTCACTAAGAATTGTTCTGAGAGCAGCGGGTACCATCAATATCTTGGAAACTCCTTTTCCGGAGGATCTTGCTGAAGGAGCAACTGATGCGGAAAGGCTTCAACACGCTGCTAACGTTAAGAAGCACCATGAGGTGGCTGCTGTAATGTTAGGGAGAATGGCTCCATCACTTGAAAGGAAGTATGAGCTATTTCATCCTAAGCAGATGCTTGATGAACTCAAGGCAGTGTATGAAACGCCACAAGCTGTAGAGATCTATGATCTGGTTGATGCTCTACATAGTTGCAAGCAAGCTCCTGGAAAGTCCGTAAGTGCACATTACATGGAGATGAGGGGTTATATGGAACAACTCATCGCACTAGGACAACCCTTCGATCATAATATGGCTATTAACTTGATCAATAGGTCCCTTAATAAGGACTTCGGTGATTTCGTTCGTAACTATAATATGCATTGCACGGGGAAGACAGTTAATGATTTGCATGCAATGCTCATTGACTTTGAAAAGGGTTTGAAAGATAAGGCACCCACTGCTACTCCTCAAGTACTTTATGTACAAAAGGGTAGAGTGTCGAAACCAAAACCGCAAGGGAATAAGAAGCAGAAAGGCAAAGGCAAGGTTGATAAGAGCAAGCAAGTTGCGACTACATCAAAACCGAAGCATAACTTTGCTAAGAAATCTCTGAAAGATGAGACTTGTCACCACTGCAAGATGACTGGACACTGGAAGAGGAATTGCTCTCTCTATCTCCATGAAATGGCAGAACATAAGAAGAAGGCTGAGCAAGTTGCTGCAGCACCATCTTCAGGTAACTTATTTATGATAGAGTTATTTAATCTTTCATACAAATCAAACTCCTGGGTATATGATACGGGATGTGGTATTAATATTTGTAATACCCTGCAGGGATTTGAGTTGAAGAGGAGACTTACCTATGGGGAACAATTTCTGCAAGTGGGCAATGGCGCACAAGCAGCAGTTGAAGCTATAGGAATATTTAAATTAGTTTTACCTTCGGGTTTAGTACTGTCTTTAAATTATGCACCTACAATTGTTAGGGGTGTCATTTCCTTTTCTAGTATGTTGGATCTTGGATTTACTCACACGATTGATAATAATAGAATTTCTGTTTTCAAAGATGGTTTATTCTATTTTGATGCAATTTCTGTGAATGGTGTTTTTGAAATTAACATGCATGATATAAATCCCAAGAGGAAAAATAATTCTGTTTTTAGCATGAATAAGAAGAGTAAGTTAGACAAGAACTCTTCTTATCTTTGGCATTGTAGACTTGCCCACATTGGGAAGACTCGCATACAAAAGCTTCAACGTGATGGGCTTTTGGAAAGTATCAATGATGAATCATTTGATAAATGTGAATCTTGTATCTCTGGGAAGATGACCAAGAAACCTTTTAATAGCAATATTGAAAGGGCTACTGAACTACTTGGTTTGATACATACTGATGTGTGTGGACCACTTAGACATGTGTCAAGGAAAGGTGCTAGCTACTTCTTGACGTTTACGGATGATTATAGCCGTTATGGTTATGTTTATTTGCTTAAACATAAACATGAGGTATTTGAAACATTCAAAACGATTAAAGCAGAAGTAGAGTTACAACTGGGAAAGAAGATTAAAGCTCTTCGTTCTGACCGTGGTGGTGAATATTTAAGTCAAGAGTTTAAAGATTATTTAAGTGAGAATGGAATTGTTCAGAAACTTACTTCTCCATATACTCCACAACAAAATGGTGTATCTGAAAGGAGAAATCGTACATTATTGGATATGGTACGATCTATGTTTAATCTTACAACTTTACCATTATCTTTTTGGGATTATGCTCTTGAATCTGCTGTTCGTATTCTAAATATGGTTCCCACAAAGAAGGTGGATAAGACACCATATGAACTATGGCATGGCAAGAAGCCATATTTGTCTTATTTGAAAGTCTGGGGTTGTGAGGCGTATGTGAAACGTGACTCTGGAGATAAACTCCAACAACGCTCAGTAAAATGTATCTTTGTAGGTTACCCTAAGGAAACTATGGGTTACTACTTTTATTATCCGGATGAGAACAAGATAGTTGTGGCTCGGTATGGAAACTTCCTTGAAAATGATCTTGTAAATCAAGAATTCAGTGGGAGAAATTATGATCTTGAAGAAATTCAAGAAGATACATTGCCTTCTGAAAATACTAGCGATGAAATTCTTGTAGAACTAGAAAGTCTGAGTGTTCCACCGGAATTAATTCCTCCACGTAGGTCTCAAAGGACTATACGTGCGCCGGACAAACTATGTCTATACATAGAGGATGATGAGGAGGAAGTAGGGGATCTTGGTGAACCTGCTAACTATCGATCCGCAATGTCTGATCCAGAAAAGTCAAAATGGATAGTTGCGATGAATGAGGAAATGAAATCCATGGAAATCAATGATGTTTGGATTCTTGTGGACGCACCTAAAAATGCTAAAGTAGTGAAAAATAGGTGGATCTATAAGAAGAAAACTGACATGGATGGTGATGTACAATCCTACAAAGCACGTTTAGTGGCTAAAGGTTTTACTCAAACTTTTGGCATAGACTACGAGGAGACGTTTTCTCCTGTAGCAGACTTACGAGCTATTAGGATTCTCATAGCTATAGCAGCATACTATGACTATGAGATATGGCAAATGGATGTTAAAACTGCCTTCTTGAACGGTCGCTTAGATGAAGACATCTATATGCAACAACCGGAAGGGTATGTTGATCCTAAATTTCCAAAACGCGTGTGCAAACTTCAAATGTCTATTTATGGTTTGAAGCAAGCATCACGTCAATGGAATAAGCGATTTGATGAAGAAATCAAAAAGTTTGGATTTATTCAAAATCGTGATGAGCCATGTGTATACCGCAAAGCTAGTGGGAGTAATGTAGTGTTCCTAATTCTATATGTCGATGACATATTGATCATGGGAAGTAACATTCCAAGACTTAAGGAAGTTAAGGATTATCTTGGTAAATGCTTCTCTATGAAAGATTTGGGAGATGCTGCATATATTCTGGGAATTAAGATCTATCGAGATAGGAGTAGACGGTTAATTGGTCTTAGCCAAGATGCTTATATTGATAAGATATTGAAGAAATATAACATGCATAACTCTAAGAAAGGTTTCTTACCGATGGAGGTTAAGCATGAGTTAAGTCATGAGAAAGATGCATCATCACCTGAAGAGGTGGCTTACATGAAGAAGGTGCCTTATGCTTCGGCTGTAGGATCTATTATGTATGCTGTAAGATGCACAAGGCCCGATGTGGCGTTTGCTCAGAACTTGGTCAGTAGATACCAACAGCATCCAGGGAAGTCCCACTGGACTGCTGTTAAGCATATTTTGAAGTATTTGAGAAGTACGAAAGATATGTTTTTGGTATTCGGGGGTAAACCAGACACAGAATTGAATGTAACAGGATTCTGTGATGCGTCCTGGCAATGTGATAAAGACGATACGAAGTCTCAGACGGGTTACGTGTTTGTCATCAATGGAGGAGCAGTTGACTGGAAGAGCAGTAAGCAGAAAACCATTGCTATGCATGCGACTCAATCTGAGTACATGGCCGCTTCAGAAGCTGCAATGGAAGCTGTTTGGATTAGGAAGTTTATTGGAGATCTTGGAGTGATGCCTTCAATTAAAGAACCTATTGATATATATTGCGACAACTCTGCGGCAATAATATTCGCCAATGACCCTGGAGTCATGAAGGGCGCCAGACACTTTAAACATAAATATCACTACGTTCGAGAACAAGTGGAAGCTCGAGAAATAAAATTAATAAAAGTTCACACAGATGATAACGTAGCTGATCCTTTTACTAAGGCTTTGTCTAGGCCAAAGGTAGTTAAGCATGCCAAGGCAATTGGGCTGCAACTAGCTAGCGAATTCATGCAATAAATCTGTTGATTAGTATTTGGATAAAGGATGTAAGACATTATTAAATTGATGAAATAAAGATTGGGTTTCGTTTATTTTTCTGTTATTTAATTTTGTATCCTATTTTACATGTTTTAATCCATGAGCATTTTAATGTTTCTAAATGTCCGTTGTCGATTAATAATATGGGAGTATTATTAAATTAAGACAATTCAAATAGTGACAGAGTATACTTGAAAGTATATTGGTCAATTTTGGATGATATTTGATGGATCAAATATTGGACTTATCCCAACTATGTGATTTTACTTTATGGATCTTTGTCATTAAGTAAATCATAAATAGTTATCCTTAGACCTGAGATACCAGAAAACTGCATTGAATGTAGTGCATTTCTGTAAGGTAACCTAACGCTAAACGTAACTGGTAGTCATAAGGGTTATTTTCAGAAGTGTTGCGAAGTTCATGTGTTTTGCTTGTAGTCGAAATGGGATTCGTTTCCTTCAAATTATTATTTGAAGTATAAATACAACTGGGCCCCTCGGGGGAATAGTAAGATGTTTGTGTGGCCACACCCAAATGAGTTTTGGTAATCTTGCTATATCCGTAAACGAGAAACAGAATAGTTAATGAAGGAATGACTAAGATCCATATCCTTATTAACAATGTATTTGAAATGAGAGGATAATAATAATGATTATATATCATTAAAAGGTTTTGTCCAGGAAGCCTTACTCGAGTTGTACTAGTGACATTGTTAGTGTAACTAGACGCTAATCAATGTGATCACGACATTCGAATTTTGTCCAAGTGGGAGCTGAAAGTTTATGGACTTTAAAATCGATAGTCGTGTGATAGGATCGAACTTGAGATCACGGGATTGCACACATTACGTGAAGAGTTAATTTATTTATTAAATATATTTATTATATTTATTAAATCAAACTACAGCTAACGACCGTTAAGTAATTAAAGGTTAAGTTTTAAACGATCGTTATAGAATATTAAAGAAGCTAAAAGAAGGTGTCAGAAAGTTCTGGAAACCCCCTTTTAGCACATGATATATCCGGCCTAAATAGAGGAGACAAGAGAGAAGGGAAAAGATTTTGTTGCTTTATCTTGTTTAACCTTGGAAGAGAAGTTTTCCAAGGTGTATATAAACAAACCAAAAGCCTCATAATTTTTCACTCCATTCTCTCTTTTCTTAGCTCCTAACCGCCGGCCAAACACACCCTTATTAGGGTTCTTCTTTGATTTTCTATAAGCTATTTTAGATCTAGTCCTAGCCCCTCTCTAGGGTTGTTAGGTAGATCTTCCATAGACTTGGAAGGCTCGGTTCTGTTCGTGCTAGACTCACGATTAGCTCATCGTATCACGTGTGTACAAGATCGTGGTGTGATCTTATTTTAGATTACATCCTGGTGGTGTTCTTGATCTATTTTTACCGGTGATCGTTCTGCTAAGGAAAAGGTATGTAACCCTAGCCTTGATTAATTATAATTGTGTTATTTAAAGATCTTGTTAATCTGCTTCCGCTGTATGCTCTTTGATCTATGTTAGGGTTTTTATAATTGTTATGATGATCTTAAACCATCAGAATGATCTATAACATGACTTGGCCAAATATCATATGCAATTATCTTGCCTACTTTCTTATTCGGCGTTTCTTTTTATGTTCCAAATAAAAGATGGTATATGTTGATGACGAAGATGACAAAACTAGAGGTTGTGATTTGTGTAGGGTTAGGATAAAACTGGATAATTTTGGCATCTTAGGTTGTGATCAGTCCATTGCCGGTTTCATCTTTTAAAGATTTGGTTTGGGTCCTGTTAGTTATTTTGGCTTCTTTGGTGACCCTTAGTCTTGCGCTTGTCTTTGGCTGTTTGATCTTGTTATATAGTATAATATTAGGTGTAAGCTTAGGAATAATACGCAGAAGGAAAGTCTGGGCCTAACTGTTTGGGGATGGGTTTAAAAAGTTAAGTACACTCTTTGATTATATTTTTTTCGATTGGCAGTGATGAATTTGCTTGAAGAACTGGTCGAGGATATTCTGCTAAGATTAGATGTGGAAGAACTGACTCGATACAAGACCATTTGTAGGTCATGGTATTCTTTGATATCAACTCATCGTTTTCATAAAGCCCATCTAAAGAGGCATGCTACTTGTGAAAAGAATAACCAAGTGAAGATCGCAATGCCTACATATTGGAAAGTTCCTAATGAGAACTTTTATAAATTTAATTCATGGGACGTTCTTGGTTCTTCCAATGGCCTTGTATGCATCTCTCCTTTGCCCACAGGTGATCTGATTTTGGTAACCAATCCTTTGACTAGAGAGCTTAGAAAACTGCCAATGCCACCCCTTCTTACTCAACATACGTTTCCCATGTGTTTCGGCTTTGGTTACGATTCATCAACAGATTACAAGCTTGTTATGGGCACCTCGAATTCTTAGTCCTTTCCTGACCTTCCCGAGTCGATTTTTCAAGTCTTATCACTAAAATCAAATACTTGGAAACTTATCGGAGTATTCAAGTATCGGATTTTTCGTAATAGGCCTGCTATCCTATTCGATGGCGCACTTCATTGGCTTGCAGCTGATGATAATGATGATGATGAGACAAAGAGAGTTATCCTTTCCTTTGATTTATCCCGGGAGGAATTTACTGTAATAAATACCGATTCTGTTGATTCAGAACAACATACTGTTAATTCTTTTGTTGGGATTGTGGAAGACCAGCTATGCATTTTTTTTACTTCTGACAGACACAGTGATCTCCCTTGTAATAATATATGGGTAATGAGAGGCTGCAAAGGTGAACGATTTTGGGAAGAATTGCCAGATACATACGAGACCAAGTACCAGGTTGTCCATCATATGAAAAATCTCGAGTTCATTTCATCTAACAATCTTAGGATGAGTTTCTTTTGTGATGATAATAAATGCTTGTCAAGGGCCTGGTTCCATATCAAGTCTCCTCTCTTTGTGCCAAGCCTTGTATCTCCGTATGCCGGGAGACCAAGCCACGCTAAGAATAACAAGACAAGTGTTAAATCATGGTATCTTAAGGTAAGTTGTGCTTATTATGTTGTTATTAGAGCAAGTGTCAAATACGGTCGAAAGGTCTTTTGATGTATTACTATTGGCTAGTTTGTAGAAGTAGGAATTGAAGAACATAAACTTTCTAATAAGCAAGGTCTATTAAGACTTAAGAGAAACCGAATTTTAGCTGAGCTTAATATTTTGTATATATTTTGCCCAGGGTATTGGAGTAGAGGGTCAACAGCACCGGCTGCAACCCAGCATAAGCAGGTGTATTATCGAGGACGCTTCCGAAACGGTAAAAATACGTTTTCCTGTTGTCTTATATTCTACAAGTTGTACGTAGTTGAAATTAGTTATTCTTTACAATTTCAAATACAAATACAGGAAATACGAGAGATCGAGGCAGTTTATAGGCGAGAAGTTGGAGATGCTGAGAATTTTTATTTTCATGAAGAAGGTGACTCGCTTTCTTTTTATTCTACAACCTTAACCTGGTTTAGAGTTGTTTTTATTTTAGAAATCTAAGCCTTTCAACTTTTGGAAAATTCAGGTGGAGGAATGGAGAGATTAAAGAAATCGTTACCAAAATAGAGGGCGACACTCTTTGTTCAGATAATTAGTTTCTGAATATGAAGATTGTCTTGTGCTTGAAACTATGAAGAATGTGGTATGGTTTGTGAAATATCCCTAGTCAATTGTGTATCGTCTGCCAATTTTCGACTTTCTAAGGTTGATCGATAAAATTGATAGGTTGCATGACATATGACTTAGGCCCATGTAACTGGGTAATTATGTAAAAAGGAATAGTTCTGAACGATCTTGTGTTCCAATGTCTTTCAACTGTAGATGATATAGGATTATGATCCAACTTCATTAGTTTTACTGCTTTTACTAGTTATAACTCCCGTGCTAACCATAGATGTAAGTTACTTGTCATGCTAAGTCGGCAACTAACATAAACCAAACCTGGTAACCGTGTTGGACGTCGTGCTAGTAAGTCCCAACTTGGTTTGTTCTTGTTTCTGAAAGAACCCATCAACGTTACTTGAGCCAAGACCAGCTATTACTGGTGCACCTTTACGACCCTTGTTTGCTGCATTTGCATTCCTGTTTCCTGAAGCTGAAGTGCATATTCCAAGTTCCACATTACATCATCGCCCATGTCTGTCAATCAACACCATACTCCGCCAAACATTTCTCAGTAGTGTCCCCATACTTTTTCAAAGACTTCGTTTTATCTGATCAGCAATACGGTTAAAGCAGACACAACTTTGTTGTGAGTAAAACAGATTACCCGGGATCAGATGTACTGCATAGTCAAAACAACTGAGAAGGCTGCTAGTTAAGTAGTTTTATTTTCTGGCCATCTCCCCTTTTAGTCTCGACTGCTACTTTTGGCGCTTGTTACTTTATTGGGACACCCTTCAATGCTAGCAGTTTTTTCACATTCATGGCAACTTTACGTCTTGTCCAAGATCCTACTAGGACGATCCCTGATGTTATTGGTTTTCTTATCCAAGCAAAGGTAGCGTTCTCAAGAATCTTAATTTTTCTTGAGGGGCCTGAGCTCGAGAGTTCTGATGTGAGGCAGAAGGTTAATAAGGAGGGTCTGGATTATAACATTTTGAGCGAGTTTGTGAGTCAACTAATGGTGTCAAGTCAAGAATTTCAAGACGTGGTGAATGCACACAAGGAAACCGCTGGTTCAGAAAGGCTTGCAGAGGTGACCTCTTCCATAAAGCAAATACCGTCAAACAAAGATATAAAATCAATCCTGCAAACAAAACACCTGAAACTTCCGAAAACAACCAATTGATCAAAAAAGAAAGAGAAGTAGGCGACACTGGTTTAAGACCTTACATACAATATCTGAATCAAAATAGAGGTATCTGCTCTTCTCTATTGGCGTCATAGCAATCGGATTTTTACTTTTTAGATCACTCTTCACAGTTGCATTGGGGCTACAATCATCAAAGTCCATATTTTCGATCTCTTTTTCGTGCACCAATGTCGTTTTACGATTCTACCCCTTTGGGTAGGGTACTAAGCAGGGAAAATGTGAATGGCTGTTGAAGTGGCGGGCTAATAACATGTTTTTTGATATTCCATTTAACATGAAATTTGCTCTCGCTGTCACTTCAAATTTCTTTGCAGATATGGGGGTGTTTATCTTTGTTACCTGGCAAGTCTTGTTTGTCTTGATACATGTCTCGCTGTCACTAGTTTATGTGGCACTCCGCTTACAGGTATCATCTATTTTTCATATGATACTAAGCTTCAAATTAGTATACATTTATTAGTTTACAGGTATAAAATATTGAAATCTGATGAATATGAAGCGTATCGTATACAAAGGTACTACTTCTTGACGTCGAAAATGCACGTCAATCACAACCTTTGAACCTTTAGCAGTTAAACATATAACCCATGCGTGTCACCCATGATTGAAAATGAAGCTGTCAGAAGTCAACCGGGTAAAAAATTACCTAAACTGTAGTTTTGTGCAGACAACCTTATTGAAAAACTACTCGTTTTGACATGAACCCATTCAAGCATGCTATCAAAACCGCCGAGTTTGCAAATATTACTAGCCATAAATGATAAACTTCTCTAGACAAACTACTGAAATGGTCATGAGAAAAAGACCAAGTATGACTCGAGTTAAACCAAACCCGACTGACCACTGAACTGAAATAAGGTCGGATTCCAGTAACCTAAATTCGACTTGAACCCGATCCGACCCGATAAACACCCCTACCTAACAAAGAAGCATCGAGTGCTCTTAATGAGATTGAAGTAACTACTAACTACTACCTGACACCACATTTATGACCGACACCAAACTCACTGCTCTCATTTAACATACCAAACAAGCGGGAAAGCATTTGTTAAAAACCCGCCAAAAATGTGAAGCACCTTTATATATAGCCACTCCTCTCATTTACCCTATTTCCACTTCTCAATTCACAAGGTACTTTCAATTAGTTTACATCTGTTAATCTCATTATAGTTACTTAGTGTTGATGTTTATTGTTGTAGTACTGATATATTTTCTCTAATTTTGTGATGCAGATGTGAGACGAGCATGCTTGTGATGGAAGTTGTGACCATTTTTTGTGAAACATCTAGTCTTACTTCGGCTAGACATGTACAAATATGCTTTGATATTTCAGAAGCTTGGAGTTACTTCCAAAACAGCATGAATCGTCATACATCATGACATAAAGAGTTTCTTATTTGATGTGGTTCAAACTAGTGCGTCTTTACTAGTTCATGAGACATGGAATCCGGCACTTCGGATCCCTTTAGTGTCAAAGTGGTTATGTTAGGGCAGTTGAGTACAAATTCACTGTTGGTTGAATACTTTTGGAGTTTAGACTATCGTCTTTATCAGCATGTAAGAAATAAAATGAACCACAAGTCTTTCCAAGTAAATGCATAAAGCGTCAAGCAATTCTAAAAGACATGTCGGCGAAGTTTCAAAGATTAAATGCTCTAACAAAGGACAATTTTTACTCAGTCACTCCTATGTAAGATATCAATTATTCACTGTGATATACTGTAACTGAAAAACAAAAGCTACATAATGAAGTAAAAATTCACACGTGTTTGTTCAATTCATGCTATCGTGTGTGTATATCGCTCAAATACTTAAGACTCCAATGTAAAGCTTCCAATTATTCATTCTGATATATTTGATAAGAGCGTTGAGTATCTATCGAAAGTCATTGTCTTGAACTAGCCTTTAAATACTTATCTAGCAGCCTTCTCAATTGTTTTGACTAGGTTGTATACCCAGGTTAAAACAGCATGTATTTATATGTACATATGGCTACCACTTCTATTAAAGTAAGATGTCCCGCGTAATCTGTTTTACTCGCAACAAAGCTGTGTCTGTTTGTATTGCTGATCAGATACAACGAGGTCTTTGAAAAAGTATGTGGACACTACTGAGAAATGTTTGGCGGAGTATGGTGTCGCTTGACTGACGAAGTATTGTGGAACTTGGAATATGCACTTCAGGTTCAGGAAACGGGAATGCAAATGCAGCAAACATGGGCTATAACGGTGCACCAGTAATAGATGGTTGCTTTTGGAAACAATAACGAACCAAGTTGCCGACTTAGCATGGCAAATAGCTTACATCTATGGTTAGCACGGGAGTTATAACTAGTTAAAGCACTAAAACTAATGCAGTTGGATCATAATCGTATCATCTGCGGTTGAAAGACAGGGCACACAAGTAACTTACAGTAGAAGAGAGTCTTATCGTTCACAACAACTATTCCTTTTTACATAATTAGAAAGGTCCATATGGATATTTCACAAAATACAACACATTCTTCATAGCATCAAGCACAAGTAAACTTCATATTCGGAAACTAATTCACTTCATATAATCCATGAACTTAATGGGATTGGATTGGAACCAAATGTCGCCAATTAAGACTATTTAAATGTCTATCAGCAAAAATTGAAATTGAAGAGTCGTTGGGTTAAAGGGATTGCCTATTGAAATTATTAAAGAGATTGAAAATGGTACATAATGAATGAAGCCCCAATTATTTTGGGATTAATGAGGAGCTTATTTGATTTGAGCTTATTATATTTCAAAACAGGCAATATCAAGCAGAAATGAGTGATACTACCTATCAAAGATGATTAATAAAATAAGACAAACCTGTTAGTTAGAGATGAAGAAGAAGAAGGTGTTTGTTTATTTTGTATTTTATTTCTGGAAGTCAATACATGTTTGGTCCAATTTTATATTGTGTATTTTTAACTAGGGCCGAGCAAACCCGATCCAAAATCGAACTGAACTGAACCGAACCAATAAACTGAGCCAAACCAAACTGAACCGGTTACTTTTTATTCGATGTTTGATTTTACAAATTTCTTTTTGGTTTTACTCGGTTCGATTTGCTTTCAAGTTAAATCCGAAAAAATAAACCTAAATTATATATACGGTTCGGTTTTTCTCGGTTCAATTCGATTTCGACTTGGTTTGATTTTTCGACTCAATACGGAATTTTTCGGTTCGATTTAATTTTTCCCAATCCTCAGCCCTATTTTCAACACCATTATTTAAAGTATACAAACATCGAGTTTTTAGCCAATTCATGATGTTTTTGAAAAGTTTTTACAAAAACGTAGTCATGTTAAAAATATTTTTCAAATCACGCCTAAAATAAGTCTTGCTAAAAAAAAATAAGTCACGAAATTTACTATTGTATTAGATAATCGATCGGTATTAAAAGTACGTCAATTCTATACTTTTTCAAGAGTTTTTTAGCCTAATCTATCTAAAAAAACATGTATTTTTAAAAACTAGACGTCTATTCGCATATAATTGCGGAAATTGTTCAATTCGGTTTCGATTGAGTTGATCTAGTGGTTGACTCAGTGAACCGGTGACTCGATCGAGTTAACCCGGTGGTCAAAGCCTTGTCCAACGACTCATCGAGTTGACCCGATGATCGATCTCGTGACTCGCTGACTCGACTGGATTGGCTCGATGTTCGGAATCAGCAAATCGATGACACGGCCGGTCTAGTTGACCAGGTGGTCGTACCCATTATTTTAGATATCTCAACACCATTATTTTAGTACTAGTACCCGCGCAATGCAGCGACGGGTAATAAGTAACGATTTTTAGCAATCGATTTAACGTTAAAATATAAAAAAGTTGAATTAAAATAAATAAAATCACTAAAAATGAAAAAAAAAAACAAAAAAGTTGTAAATATATCAAAATAGATGTTAAATTAAAGGGAACAAAATTTTAAAAAAATGGTGAAATTAGATTATGAAAAAAATAAATGAGTTAAAAGATATTTCAATTTAAAAATAAAAATTGTTTTTTAATAAGTTGTTAAGAATTTGTTACAAAAGTTTATTACAAAAGAAATGGATGGTCAAAATTTGATGTTAGGTTTGGATTAAAAATGATCTAATGTTTGTTTTTTTAAAAAAAATAATTTAATAGCTCTCTTTATCACAATAATTTTTTAAAACTGTTAGTTTTTTTATTTTAAACAAGTAACTTTTCAATAAAAAGCTGATTCATAAAAAAAACTTTTTAAATTGTTAAAAGCTGTTAAATCTATAAATTCCTGATATACCCTTCAACCATATTATAATTTATTTAATATGTTCTTTTAAGTCATTTTACATTTTAGTTTTACAATCAACGACTAATATACCAAACATTTTTATTAAAATAATACAACTTATAGCTCACGTTAACAACTTTTTAGTTAACAATTTACAGCTTACAATTTACAGCTAGTTTTACCAAACATAGCTATGTCTTCTTTCATCTTCGGCCTACACTGAAATGAAATTAATGACTGTCGCCGACAGCAATGATGGTTTAAAACTAAAATTACTTCAAAAACTGAAGAGTTTTAGTTTACTTGAAAGTTATCTTTTATAAACTTTTTTCTATTCGTAATTATTCGTATTTTTATGTTTATATAAAAAATTATAAAATTTAAAAAATTTTGTATAAAAATTATTTTTCCGGTTTTTACTATTTTAAATAGCAAAAACAAAATTTATATAAAAAATATATAAATTTTTTATAAAATTTATATAAATCTTTTATAAAATTTATATAAAAAGTGAATATTCGATTTTTACTCTTTTAGATAATAAATTTATACAAAAAATATTTACTCGTTAATTGATTCAAACCAAAATTAAGATTTCAAAATATTATGAATTTTTGTCTACCAAACATGTATAAACATTTTAAATTCTGAAATTTTTAATTCTTAGGAATTTTAATTTTTACTAGAATATAGAATTTCAGAATTTCAAAATATTGAATCAAACTGCACTTAAGGCATGTTTAGTCGGGAGAAATAAAGCATGAGAAATGGAAATGAGTACAATTCCCGTGTTTGGTAGTGTAGATAAAACAAAAGGCGGAGATTAGAAAATCTTTGGGAATTTCATTAACACACAAACTGAATTCTTTAAATTCTCCCACTTTTGGACTCGAAAACAAATTCCCTATCTTTAAGGCAACAAATCCAAACACATTAGCTCCACATGACAAACAAAATCAGTTCATCTTCAACCCCAAGTTGTGTTCGTATTTTGCAGATCCAAATCGAGGTTATGTCTATTAAAATGGATAAACAAAAAATGTTTGATGACTCATATATGAATACACATCCCACATATATATTTGCAGATCTTTAACATCCACAAAACAAAATTGTGTTTTTTGATCCTTTTGTTTTATAATCTTGTATACAATATATTGTTGAAGAGTTTCGATCTATGTTTGACACCATTATTGATGAGAACTGTATTCTATGTTTCTTGAAAAAACAAAATGATATATGAGATGTTGTTGACTTTTAAAAATGGAGATATCATTTTTACCCATTTTTCATTGTATTCTGCTGAATTATAATTTTTTTTATAATATTAGTTCGTTTTATTGTTTATTAATTAAAAATAAGTATAAACAATTTTTTTTGCTTATTTCTCTAATGAAGTATTTGGTTGTGGTTACCAAACAATGGAATATCAAAATTCTCTACTGATTTCTATTCTCTTCTGAAATTCTATTCTCTGTTTTCTCTACCAAACATGCCCTTAAGGTATTTCAGCACCATTATTTTAGTATACAAACACCACTATTCACTTTCATTTAGGGCTCGTTCGGTTAATAGGATTTACTGAGTTTAGACTAAAAAATATCAAAGCAGATGTTTAGTATGTCGAAAGTAATGTCACGTCAGGCCAGGGTTACTAAAGGCTCTAGTATAAAGTATTACACGTATAAAATTAAGGATGAGACAGATGACGAATGTTTGGTTGACATAAATATGCATAAAATATGATCATCATTGTCCAAACAATAATTCCCTGCCCTTTAAGAATACTTTTATTTTTTCATATTTAGAAAATCGTGCATTGCATGAATATATTTAGAATTTAATATATTTTGTTTTTTTTATATTATTTTTTAATCATAAAAATATATTATATAAATTTTAACCAAACTATTATTTTAATATATTAAAACTCAAATCTTTCTATATCAAACCAAAATCCTAAACCCACTTATGAATTAAACGGATCTAAATTTTCAGCCCACCTCACCTATTGGGTTTTCATTATCTTCTCATTTTTTTTTAATTATGAAAAATTCTCAACCATTTGACTCTTTTTTATTGTCTCATTTGTAATTTGTGTTTAAAAACATTAATTTTCACAAACAACGCAAAATCCTTAAAAAAATTCTATCCACATATTGGACTTGTACATCTACTGTGCTTGCATATTTTATTAAAGGGAGATTTACATTTATATCTTTGCAAAACTTTGAAATTACGTCAATATGTTTCTAAATTTTATAATTACTTCTATATCCTTTCAAAACTTCAAAATACACAAATTTATCCAAAAAACACATTTTATCATTTTATATACAATTAATATAAAATATATCCTCTAAATATAAAATAATATCTTATATTTACCTTTCTACCCTTGTCAATATTTATAAAAATTAGAGTAAACAGCAAAATACATCCCTGTGGTTTGGAGTTTCTCACACAATACATCCCTTGATGAAATTATTGGCACAATACATCTCTCAGGACTAGCGATACAATTTTTCTCGTTAATTTCTATCGAGGGATATATTTTGCAAAAGAAATTTTTAAATTTTTTTTTCCGAAAATAAAAGTTTAAACTTTTTTTCGCAAAAAAGTCCAATTTTCTTATTGAAAATTGTTTTAAAAAATAACATTTTTTTTTCTTCAAATTTTTTTAGCTAATTTTTTAAAATTAAATTACTTTGTTCCTTCCAAAACAATAAAAAATATAATTTTTTAAAAAAATTTCGAACATTATTTTAAAATAAGACGTTTTCTTAAAAATAATAAAAATAAAGTTTCATTAAAATTAAAAGATTTCGGAAAAAAAGTTCTAATTTTTTTTCAAAAATAAAAGTGTTAACTTTTTTTGGAATTTTTTTTTGTTTTCTTATTGAAAATAATTTTAAAAAATTAATATATTTATCTTTTTTCTTCGATGTTTCTAAAAGTCTTCAAACATTATTTTATTTTTTAATGTAATTTAATTTTTAAAATGTTTTAGTCCTTTTAGTGAATTTGTTCCTTCCAAAAAACATTTTTTGTTTTATTTTTAACTTATTTTTAAAAACAAACTCAATTTCTTCTTTAAAAAAAATAATTTTTTAATATGTTTTCGAACACTTAAAAAAAATTCTTTAAAAATTTTTGTTATAAAATTTTTTATGTTTCCTTTTAAGAGACTTAGATAAAAAGTTATTTTTTAAAACAAAAAATGTTTGATGAAATCGAACTTCTATTTTTTTAAGAAAATGTGTAATCTTAAAAAAAATGTTCGAATGTTTTAAAAAATAGTTTTTTCTATTTTTTAGAAAGAACAAATTCAATTAATTTTAAAAAAATAGTTAAAAAAGTTTTAAAAAATATTTTTTTTATGGAACAAATTATTTTAAAAATAAATTGAAATTAATGTTTGAAGATTTTTTGAAAAAATTCGAAGAAAAAAAATATTTAAAAAAAAATTCCTTAAGAAAACTAAATTTTTTTCCGGAAAAATGTTAAACTTTTATTTTTTGAAAAAAATTCAAAAAAATTTTGAAATGTTTTTCTTTTGTAAAATACATCTCTCGTCAGAAGTTAAGGAGAAAAAAATTGCATCGTTAGTCCTAAGGGATGTGTTGTGACAAACATTTGCCTAACAAGTAATGTATAGTGCCAATAGCTTCACTAGATGTATTGTGTGAGAAACTTCAAAACAGTTTACTCTAAAAATTATGTGTGCTCATCGGTCATTGATTATTCAAAACTTTCATCTAAAAGTGAAGACATGATTTGTTTTCTTCTATAATTGTTTTAATTTAATCTGTTTAAACATTTTCTTTACATTCTTTTAGTTTATCATGGTACGCAAATACACTACTTAACGTGGCATGTATATTGTAAAATGAATTTCAATTTCTTCTAACAATGAACGATTAATCAAACCATCATAATGATTTTTTTATTTTATCTATTTCTTTTTAATCATTTTCATGAATTGGGTGTTTCTAATTTCAGTATTCCCCAGCAAGATCTTCCATGCGTGTGTTTAATTGAAAAAGAAATCGTTAAAAAGGTAATTTTTCATGTTTGGTGATATTAAAATAATAGCTTATAATAATAAATGTATTTAAATTTTTTAAAATATAATATCAACATGTTTTTGGATATTTTTGTGTATTTTAAAGTTTTAAAGGGATATTGATGTAATTATAAAATTTAGAAAGAAATTGACGTAATTGCAAAGTTTTGCAAGGATATAGATATAAATCCCTTTTAATAAAAACCAAACAATTTAGATTAGTTAATTTATAGATAATATATATTTATAAAATAATAATTATTTTTGCTCTCCTTTTATTTATTTTCAAACTTTTCTCAAATTCAAACTTAAATCTAAACCCACTTACAAACCAAACTCACCCCTAATTTTACTACAAAAATCTAGTAAAGTTGACTCTTTTCGACATTCTTGAAGCCACAAATAATTTTTGTGAAACGAAAACTGTCGGGTGATGTTGGCTTCAAGACCAGAAAGATACACCTACTCACTACTGTAATAGGTTTGTCTCACTGTTTTATTAAAAGGTTAATTTATTTGTTTGATACCTTAATCATTCGTAAGATTATTCATCAATTTCTGTTTATTGGCTCATTTGATTTGTGTTTATTAGCTTAAGAATTTATTTAGGTTATTTATTTTTAGAAGTGGAGAATAATTTTGAAACAATCGGAAAAGAAAAGGTGGACAATAATTCTGGGACGGAAGGAGTATATATGTAGTTTGGATGAAACAAATCAAGTGCAAAATTACTTCTGATTTTCAAAAAAAAAAGTATTACAGGAAACTTTGACAATACTAACTCGTACGTGTTTGTTTAAGGTTATTCATTTTGGAATTACAAATTTAGTCCTTGTGACTTTTTGTATTTTGTTTTTGGAAATAATATTGGGGTGAGAGAGGCTCGAACACTCGACCTCATGATTGACTCAATATTTCTTGCAGGTCTCGAAAAGCTTCCTGTTTATTTCTATATTTTTTTTTGATTACAAATTGGTCGATTGCACTATCACATTAATAATTATAATTTATATATTAGGAAAAGGCAAACGGGCAACAAGCTGCGCCGCTAACCCTTTTTGTATAACAAAACCAAGTCTATTAAATATAACGTTTGTGGAACACTCGACCTCATGATGACTCAATAATTCTTTTTTCCTCACGTGCTTTCCCAAATCGATCCTACTACCCCGAGTAATATCCCTTCAAGTGGAATCGTCCCCCGCACCGCAACTACCGATTTCCACACTCGGTCGACCGAGGTAGATTTCACCTCGATGCGACAGCCTTATTCTTTGGTACAGTATTAATTTGTAACCTTAGAATTATCATGTTAGAGTAACATCAGAACATCAAAGTGTTTTTTGTCGGTTGACACTAATCTATGAGACCCTTAGAATTTGTAACCTTAGAATTCTAAGGTTACAAATTTGTTATACAAATTCTAAGAATAACAAATTTACCTACAAATATACATGGTAAATTTGTTATTCTTAATGTTATTCTTCAGACTACTGCGTTCATAAAAACAATTTAAAAAAAATTGGGGTGAGAGAGGCTCGAACTCTCGACCTCAGGATGACTCAAGCATTATTAGCTATGAGACCCTTTTGTGTTATCTTCATTCTTTTAACATTTTCGTTAAATATTCGATCTCTATTATTAAAAAGTTTTGTGTAATCTGCTTGGATTATCCATATATTACAATGACTAGACCAGACATCTCTTATGTTCTTGAGAATGTCAATGTGTCTCTCGTCTTACTGATCCTCGTATGCAAGTTGCCTTACCTTTTTTTCCGATTTCTTAAATGGAGTGGTTTCAAGAGGGTGTAGGAAATTAAAGTGCATTTGGCAACTAACTGTTATATGTGTGTGAGTTGGTATATATAGTCAGATATATAGTATTCCTAAGACGAGTATTAAGTTAGAAACAAAGGCTTATTGGCAGAGGTTTCACGCCTTGAGGAGTTTTGAACTTCTAAGCTATGAACCAATATGTAAATGTTGTTGAAGTAGCGACTATTAGTACTTAGTTTACAACAATCCAGATTGGGGTGACAAATCACGACATGACCTGAAAGGATACACAAATAAACGGTCTAAGTAAGTTCTGGTTGTAACCACTCAACTGCCTAACGTGCTTAATAACCATGTTCATGTTGTATCAATCAGCCACATACAAACGATGACGGGATACAACATTCCGGGATAAAAATGTCTTAGTGCACAAGTTGTATAACTGTAATATAAGTCTTTTTAAGAATTAAAATAACCTTCTATGCAAAGTAATCATGAATTATCCAAATTTCTTAACATATTATTGAGTCATTCCTTAGCTTCTTAGAAGACTACGCAGGAATCGAAGTTGTGATGGAATAAGTCATTGCAATGAAATTAAAAAATTTCGTTTGTTTTGAGTTTTGGAATTGAATCACTTATTCCGTGGAATGGAATGAAACTTCTGTCATTCTCCCGTAAAAAAATGCGGAAACATTCCTTCCATTGCGACATAAGTATAACAACTACACAACACAACCAAATACGGAGTAGTAATGACTCATATTCCATTACCATGTCCATCCCATCACATTAACTATGTTTTTACCTAGTTATAAATATTAAAGAATAAGTTCGTGTTCTCGGAATCTTAACGAATTGATCTTAGCTCCTATGTGTGACTCAGCCGATCTTTGGTGAAAAAGAATATTTTTGGGTGATTTTAAATTTAAATGCAAAGACTTTAAAAGTAAAAGTGCTCTTAATGTAAATCTAAGTCTAATTGAAGCAAAGTGCGAGTATTTAAAAATGTGATTAAAATTAAAAGGTACTAAAATAAAATGACGTAAACTTAAATCTATCTAAGGCAAATTTAAAGTGCGACTAAAACTAGGGCAAATAATCTAAGAGTGCAATTAAATAAAAAGGCAAGTAAAATAAGCTTGAAGATAAAAACTAAAGATAAAAGCTGATAAGAATCTGAATACAGCTCATTCGGAATAAACCTTTGTTTGGAACAATCACTCGTCCTAAATGTCACCTTTGGTTGAAATGATTCTTCTTCACTTGGAATATTACCAAAATCCTTGATCCGGAACAAATTTGTCTGAATATGTCACTTATCCAATACAATCTTTCATTCGGAACTTGCTGATTCGGAATCTTGTAAATCTTGCCTTGATTCGGAAGTTTTGGTCACCCCTTGATTCGGAACTTTCCGGATGAAGTTCCTTTATTCGGAACTTTTGAAGTTCCGAATGAAGGCCCTTGGTCCGGAACTTTTGGAATTGGTTCGGAAGTCACTGATTCGGAAGGTTCCGAATGAAGAGTCTTGGTTCGGAAGTTTTGACTTCCGAATGAACAAGTTTGGTTCGAAACTTTGAAAGTTCCGAATGAGCAACCTTGGTTCGGAAGTTTTGACTTCCGGATGAAGCTCCTTGATTCGGAAAATTATAACTTCCGAATGAAACCTTCTATCCTATCCTTGGTTCGGAACTTTTTCTGGAAAACACAGAAACAAAGCAATACTTCCGAAGAACAAGGAAGATGAGTACAGTAGCAGTTATAAACAAAAAGTAATCAAAATCAAACTCACGTATCAATTTAAACAGTAACGATCCAACAAATAAGCATCAACAATCAATCAAAAACATGAAATTAAACAACTTTAACCATAATAATCAAAAACACTTTGGATCAAAATAAAAGCATGAACATGAACATAAACACCACAAATCAAAGAATAAGAAAGGTAGATAAGAGATTGACAAGATAAAGTAAAGATTGACAATAATTAAATGAAGACTTACTTGAAATTAAATGAATTTAAGGTGCGAGACAAGGTAATTAAATTGACAATTAATGTAAATGACAAGTATTTAAATGGTGGAAGAACTAGTGTCACCCTAGCCAACAAGAGTGAAATGATAACTATCCTAATCTATATATAGGGTAGGATTAAGGAAGCTTCCTCCCCTCTTTCCTTTCTTCTTAATTACAAGTTTAAGTCCCTCCTTTTATTAATCTTCATTAATTGCGTCATTAGTCCTTTTCTTCTAATCTTCTTTAAACTTGGACTTAAGGGACTTTTGGCTTCGGGATTTCTTTTGAACTCGTCTTTAAATTCTTCAATAAAATAGACTTGAATTCTTCGGCTTTTGATAAACTTCCGTCTTTTGACTTTTTCTTCGATAAATCTTCAGAATTGGTCGTGGACTTCCGTTCTTTTTGCACTCTTGACTTCTTGACTTCGTCTTTTATCCTTTTCTTCAATAAAAGTCCATAAATGCCCGTGAATGTCCGTGTTTTATCCATTTTTCACCTTTTCATCCTAAATCACAACAAAAACACAAACCACGCATAATTCCGACATAAAAGACATAAAATACACGTTTTGGTCCGGTTATTATTGTAGTTAAGTGGTAGAAAAGATGGGTGTTTACACACCTATCAAATCCCCTACACTTGACCATTGCAATGTCCTCATGCAATGCATTAGTTACAAAGCAAGATTACACTTTTCATCGTAATCAATCCACGTTGGCCTTTATTTAAAGAGATAGAAAATTAAAGACATTCAAAATAAAGAAATCAAAAGCATACCTTGGGTTTTGAAAATGTTATGAATAATCATCATCCTCAAGTTTTCACTTTCTCCAAACCAAGCTTAAAAACGAGATCATTGTTATTATAAGTTAGTAAACTAACACGAACTCATGTGGGCCAATTACTCACTTAGACTCCCTTATTCCTAGGTGTATCTCTTATATTTTATTATTTGTCTTGAATGATCACGAAGATGCATTGTTTGACTTATTTCGATAGTTATTTAGTCTGAAAATAAAGTGCACGATTTAATCAATAGTTAGCTAAAGGACCAAATCTTTTAAAACTGCTTCTCGGGATATCAGAAAGTTCATATCTTGGCATAACTTGGTTCGCGATTTGAGACCTTTCTCGGGCCGATATTTGGCAGCGACTTCATACTTCGAATCTTTGAGAGACGTTCATGAAATAATGGTCTTCTCTTCATAATTGGAATTTCTTCACTTGAAGTTTTGAGAGATTCATACTTGGACCACGACTTCTTCATTTTTCTCCAATCTTTATTTTGGACTTTGATATACAACGATCCGCCTCCTTTTATGACTTGGATCTATTTATCCTCATACCTTGTTAGGGTCTTTTTGGATACACTTCTCCATGACTTTTGGGGAGCTTTTGCTTTACGTCGTGTGTCTCGATCCTTCATATTGATTTTTGATAAATGATTCTTCACATCACTTTGGATCTTTAGCAACAAAACATAGCCCTCATGCCTTGTTAGGGCCTTTTTGGACTCGCCAATCTTCGCGCCCCGCTTCATAAGTTATGCCTTGGCTATGAACTCTCGTCATTACCGAGCAACTTTTAAACGATCTAGGGCTAGAAGCTAAGTAACTTTTCAAATCGTACAACCTTATTTATTAACAAATAAATTATTAGCAAGCGATGGGAGAATAGGCTTATAATTAACTCACATAAATTCACGAAAGAATACCGAACTTATAATTGGCTCTATCATCTCTCGTTCTCCACAGTTTAAAATCTCAAGTAATGAGACTCGTGGATACTTAGCCTATTAAATCAAAGTTTTGGGTTTTCGAGTCGCCTATAGGATCTTGCAATTTCTTAGACTCTTTCAAGTTTAGAAATCGCATCTTAAAGTTCCCTTGATAAACGACTCTCTAGGATCAATTATAAGAACTTGCGAAAAGTTCTTGTTCTTAACCCGTGAGAGTTAAGACTTTCGCGTTTTATAGCTCCCTATATAAAAGCCTAGCAAAACTTGACTTAAACATGTTAAGGATACTAGCTAGAGTAAACTCGGATTGAGTCAAAAGATTCACAACGTTTGAAATTTAAAACCACTTATTAAACATTTATTCTAGCGGAGAAAGAAAATAACTATACAAAGATAACAACTATTATGCCAAAATAGATCAAAAATTCTGAAAAATGTCGAAAAATTGATTTTCTGGTTAAAATGAGGACAAAAACAAGGAAAAGACCACTTAACTTCGATAGAAGTCCCCCCTACACTTAAGATAAACATTGTCCTCAATGTTTAAGCATGTGGGAGTAAGCTCCCCTACACTTAGGACATTGTGCACGTTGTTTAAATCTTGCTAAGGAAAAGACAACTAAAGAGATTCCTATTTTAATATTGAGGAAATATAAAATAGTGAATTGAAAAGAGTTTAGGATAGAACCGGGACGAAGGAGAACACGGAATCACGGGTCGTCAAGAATCATCAAGAGTGGATCATTGAAGCTCGAATCCCTGATTAAGAAGTGATGAGAGGAAATAGCAATCCAAAGGGGTCCCCCCTACACTTATGGTAAAGAAAGCGGAAAGATAGATACATGGGTTGCCTCCCAAGAAGCGCTTGGTTTTTGTTAACCGAGTCGTGAGCCTGACTCGACCTTGATCATTAACGGAAGTAGCATGAAACAAATCCACCAGGATCAAAGACATAGTTTTCATCCATCAATAAGCAAGAGCTTAAGGCGAACAAGGCAAGCCAAAAGAGAAGTGGCAAGGTTCCCTTAAGCAGTGATGGAACACAGTAGAAGCAAGTATGAAGCGGTGTAAGCATGTCTTCAAAATTTCCAAAGATCTTTCCTTTTATTTCATCAGGTGGATACTGAGATGGCTTAAAGACTTCAATACCGGGGTCGAACACCTTTTCCTTTAGGGGAAAATAGCACTCAGGCTCAGCCGAGTGTGAAGAAGATCCGCAAAGAAGCACAACCTCGTCCTCAGAAGTGGGACAAAGAGGTGTTAAATCATACGTGCAACGGATTTCGGTGTCGACCGGTTTCTTCTCCTTTGACAAAATGCTCTTCAAATCCAAAGTAGGATCAAGACGATAATCTTCAAAGTCCAAAGGAGGTGCATCACTCTCATGAGGGAAGTATGTGTTGAGAAATTCAGAGAAATCTTCCTCGAATGAGTAATCGTCCAAAGTAGGATCGAGTGATGGCGGAGGATCTTCATCATGTGAAGAATCGCTCGATAGAGTATCAGCCTCATCGAAATCATCGAAAGTGGGCAGCTCGGGATACTCAGAAATACAATCAAAAGCATCCGAATCTGAGCTAGAATCATCATCATCATAAGCATCAAAGACCGGTGGAGAATCAAAAATGGGGGAAACGTCCAAAGTAGGGGGAGAATCATCCACATCATTTTGAAAAAGTGGATTATCGATGCAAGAGTCGAATAGAGGATTGTCGTAGACGGTAAAGTCATCGAGCACATTTATCATATTCACTGATTCTCGGCCTCCAAAGGATTTGTTTGTAGGCGTTCCCATTTTGAAATTTTGTGAGGCATTCCCGACTCTTAAGATTAACTCACCTTCGGCCACATCTACTAAAGCACGTCCGGATCTCAAAAATGGCCGACCAAGTATTAAAGGAATACGAGGGTCCATTTCATAATCAACTACGACAAAATCGACCGGGAAAGTAAATGCGCCAACTTGAATGAATACGTCTTCAGCTATACCAACGGGGTAAGCGAGAGTGCGATTAGCAAGTTCGAGAGTCATCTTTGTTGGAATGAGATCGGGTAATGATAGTGTTTTCCAAACACTCAAAGGCATAAGATTTATACTAGCCCCGAGATCAGCAAGGGCAGTAAATTCTTCAGTTTTGTTGAACACGCAAGGCAACACAAAACGACCGGGATCCCCTAGTTTTTCCGGAAGTTCTTTAAGAATAACTGCAGAGCAGTTTTCATTTAAGCGTGTGTTGGTGAGTTCAATCAGCTTCTCCTTTTTGTTAAGCAAGTCCTTAAATGCTTTGGCAAATTTGGGCATGTGGACAAGTGCTTCAAGAAAACTAATGCTGAATCCCATTTGAGAAATCATACTGATATATTTTGTTATTTGAGAGTCATTCTTGGTTAGCTCGTTGGTCTTGCCTATGCGAGAAGGGTATGGGATTCTAGGTTGATAAGGGTTAGGGGAAGGTGTAGTTGGTGAAGGTTGTGATGTTGAAGGGTCCGTCCGAGATACATCGTCATGACGAGGCGGAGACGGTAATGGTGCACTATTACTAGGTGTAGGTGGAGTAGGGATACATGGTGGTGGAGGAGGTGTGGTTGATGGTGGTGGAATAGGTGGATCGATAATGGTAAGTCCACTACGAGTAGTTATAGCACTCACATTAGCTCGCGGATTGGTGACGGTGTTTGAAGGTAGAGAACCCGAGGAAGAAGAAGGTTGAGCTTCGGGCAAGAAACTAGCCAATAGATTCTTTAATTCAGTTGTTTGAGTGATGAAGGAGGATTGAAGGTTTTCACGAACCTCGGTTCTGATGTCATTACCTTGCTTCAAGATATCTCCTTTCAAATTGATTATTTGGCTCTGTAGATTCTTGATTTGCTCACCTTGAGTTCTCATGATGGTGTCAACATCGGGATTAATGGGTGGGTGTTGTTGGGTGGGTGGTTGATAAGGGTTAGAAGCACGAGGTGGGATTTGGTTGCTTCTATTGTAGTTGTTGGCGGGATTTTGGTTCTGAGGAGAAAAACCGGGTGAAAGGTAATTGTTGGAACGGTAGCTCAGCAGATTTCTATCCCCTTGTTGTCTAGCTTGGTAATTTTCCGGTGAATAATTACCGTAAGCTGCATACACATTTTCCGGATTTCCTTGTGTCGAAGGACAATCGGTGTATGAGTGAGGACCGCCACATGTTTCACAAGGATTAGCGACTGCTTTAACTTGATGTTGTTGTTGGTTTGAAGCGAGAAGCGTAATACTTTTGCTCATTTCAGCCATCATGCGGGTGAGTTCGGTCATCTCAGGGTTTGCTGAGGTAGAGGAAACATTGACTCTCGTGTTGTTTCTAGAAGAAGCAGAAGAATCCCAGTTCTTATGATGAGTAGTCATGTTTTCAATTAACTCTCTACACTCCTCGGGTCTCCTTTTCATGAATGTGCCACCGGCGGCTGCATTGATCGTATCACGATCTCGAAAAGTCAATCCGTTGTAGAAAGTATCGATCAAGGTGACCGGAAGCATGTTGTGGTTTGGACAACGGTCGATCAAGACATTATATCTCTCCCATGCATCAAAAAGAGATTCATCGGGATCTTGCATGAAACCGCTGATCTGATTGCGAAGGCTTGTGACCATGGATGGTGGAAAGTAGCGCGAAAGAAAGCGTTGAGTCATGTCATCCCAAGTGTGAATAGAATTCTTCGGGAGACGATCAAACCATTTCTCGGCATGATGCGATAAAGTATGTGGGAAGAGTTGTAGGCGGAGTACATCCATTGTGGCACCAGGCAACTTCATGCTTTGGGTGATTGTAATGAACTTGTCGAGGTGTTTGTTGGCATCATCATCAGGCAATCCTCTAAATGGGTTTGTTTGCACTTGCTGAATCATGTGGTGCTTCAACGAAAACTCAGGAGCGTTGATTTGCATCGGCGCAATCGGTCCTCCTCGTCCAAACATTGTTGGTTGACAAAGTTCCTCCATGGTCCGAAGATCGGGCTGTGGAAGAGCATTGTTGTTATTGTTATTATTGTTGAGGTGCGGTAGTTGATTATTGTTGTTAACACCTGACATATCTAAATCTTCTTGAGGCTCGGGCTCTTGGTAGTTACAAGATCTAGTACGCATACACCTGAAAATGCAAAAGAAAAAGAAACCAAACGCAAAGACAATATATATGCACAAGAAAGATAAAATCTTTTTGGATTTTTGAAATTTTTAATTTTTATGGTTTTGATGAATTTTTTAATTTTTATGGGTTTTGAATTTTTTATGCAAGAAAAATAACGTTCACAAGTGAACGGATCCCAAAAAGCAACGTGTCTAGCACAGAAAACTGTTGATCTTAACGAAAAGAGCCGGCAGCGGCGCCATTTGATAACTATGTTTTTACCTAGTTATAAATATTAAAGAATAAGTTCGTGTTCTCGGGATCTTAACGAATTGATCTTAGCTCCTATGTGTGACTCAGTCGATCTTTGGTGAAAAAGAATATTTTTGGGTGATTTTAAATTTAAATGCAAAGACTTTAAAAGTAAAAGTGCTCTTAATGTAAATCTAAGTCTAATTGAAGCAAAGTGCGAGTATTTAAAAATGTGATTAAAATTAAAAGGTACTAAAATAAAATGACGTAAACTTAAATCTATCTAAGGCAAATTTAAAGTGCGACTAAAACTAGGGCAAATAATCTAAGAGTGCAATTAAATAAAAAGGCAAGTAAAATAAGCTTGAAGATAAAAACTAAAGATAAAAGCTGATAAGAATCTGAATACAGCTCATTAGGAATAAACCTTTGTTTGGAACAATCACACGTCCTAAATGTCACCTTTGGTTGAAATGATTCTTCTTCACTTGTAATATTACCAAAATCCTTGATCCGGAACAAATTTGTCTGAATATGTCACTTATCCAATACAATCTTTCATTCGGAACTTGCTGATTCGGAATCTTGTAAATCTTGCCTTGATTCGGAAGTTTTGGTCACCCCTTGATTCGGAACTTTCCGGATGAAGTTCCTTTATTCGGAACTTTTGAAGTTCCGAATGAAGGCCCTTGGTCCGGAACTTTTGGAATTGGTTCGGAAGTCACTGATTCGGAAGGTTCCGAATGAAGAGTCTTGGTTCGGAAGTTTTGACTTCCAAATGAACAAGTTTGGTTCGGAACTTTGAAAGTTCCGAATGAGCAACCTTGGTTCGGAAGTTTTGACTTCCGGATGAAGCTCCTTGATTCGGAAAATTATAACTTCCGAATGAAACCTTCTATCCTATCCTTGGTTCGGAACTTTTTCTGGAAAACACAGAAACAAAGCAATACTTCCGAAGAACAAGGAAGATGAGTACAGTAGCAGTTATAAACAAAAAGTAATCAAAATCAAACTCACGTATCAATTTAAACAGTAACGATCCAACAAATAAGCATCAACAATCAATCAAAAACATGAAATTAAACAACTTTAACCATAATAATCAAAAACACTTTGGATCAAAATAAAAGCATGAACATGAACATAAACACCACAAATCAAAGAATAAGAAAGGTAGATAAGAGATTGACAAGATAAAGTAAAGATTGACAATAATTAAATGAAGACTTACTTGAAATTAAATGAATTTAAGGTGCGAGACAAGGTAATTAAATTGACAATTAATGTAAATGACAAGTATTTAAATGGTGGAAGAACTAGTGTCACCCTAGCCAACAAGAGTGAAATGATAACTATCCTAATCTATATATAGGGTAGGATTAAGGAAGCTTCCTCCCCTCTTTCCTTTCTTCTTAATTACAAGTTTAAGTCCCTCCTTTTATTAATCTTCATTAATTGCGTCATTAGTCCTTTTCTTCTAATCTTCTTTAAACTTGGACTTAAGGGACTTTTGGCTTCGGGATTTCTTTTGAACTCGTCTTTAAATTCTTCAATAAAATAGACTTGAATTCTTCGGCTTTTGATAAACTTCCATCTTTTGACTTTTTCTTCGATAAATCTTCAGAATTGGTCGTGGACTTCCGTTCTTTTTGCACTCTTGACTTCTTGACTTCGTCTTTTATCCTTTTCTTCAATAAAAGTCCATAAATGCCCGTGAATGTCCGTGTTTTATCCATTTTTCACCTTTTCATCCTAAATCACAACAAAAACACAAACCACGCATAATTCCGACATAAAAGACATAAAATACACGTTTTGGTCCGGTTATTATTGTAGTTAAGTGGTAGAAAAGATGGGTGTTTACACACCTATCATTCATTCCATTATGTAATTCCGTCCTACCAAATGAAAGTGCAATGACTTATTCTATTACGAGTTCGATTCCTACGTACCAAACACTATGTTATGGATCAGATAGTGAATACAAATTCTTAAACAATTATGGATCAGAAAACAGGCACTAGCATATATCTACGTATCTGCATACAATGTATAGAACAGAAGTTCATATGAAGCACAATCTAGAGTGAAAATATAATCATCAATGAATCAGAGTGAAATAATGTAACGCGCACCAACGCCGGTCTACGTAGGCACCAACGTCGGTCCGACTTTACCATACCGTGCACTCTTACAAGGATGAACAACAACATTCATGAACAAACACATTAATATGTCCAAATTAACTATCCGAACAACAATATGAGGAAATTTCCTCTTATTCAAACGAGTTTGTGTTATGGGAACAAAAAAGAATCGGCAAAAAAGCTTACTTTTGTTGTTCAACTTTAGCTCGAATCTTTTCTTCCAAAACAGATATTTCAGTCTCAAGACTAAACATTCTGTTAAGAGCATGCATATTCACGAGAGTCTCATCCAAAGTCCTATCATCACTTCCGTCATATCTCAAATGCTGCAATGGACCATGAAGAAGCTTGTTGACTATACCACGGCTGAGAGTTTCAACGGCTTTTCTTGTATTGTTGTTTACGTCACCTATTTTCTGCAAGCATTTTTCTAAATCACATAATAAACTAAACAAATTGAGGTTTATGAGATATGGGTGTGAGTTGTAAAAACAATTGCCGTTCAAAAAATAAAATAAAATCGAGGTTTATGATATATAAGCCGAAATATACCTTATTTTCGGCTTATATAACATAAGCCTCAATTTTATGCCTTATTTGGAAGTTTATGGGCTTATATAAGTTTTATTATTATATAAGCCCAAAAGTCTCCAAATAAGCTTTAAAAATTGGGGTTTATGAAATATAAGTCGAAATAGGCCTTATTTTCGGCTTATACTCCAACATAAGCCTCAATTTTATGGCTTATTTTGAGACTTAAAGGTTTATATACGTTTATCATGTTGTAATAAACTTATATAAGCCCAAAAGTCTCCAAATAAGCTTAAAAAATGGGGGTTTATGATATATAAGCCGAAATATCCCTTATGTAACATACGCCTCTATTGTATGGCTTACGTTATATAAGCCAAAACAAACACCCCCTAAGCCAAACTAAACTTATATAAGCCCATAAGTCTTCAAATAAGCAAAAAAATTTGGGGCTTAGGTTATATAAGCCAAAACAAACACCCCCTAAGCAATTGATTCTTTTAACTTTACCAATGACGAACCAAAGCTAGTTAATAATCATGGTCTTACATGCCAAGTTCTTCAGGGTATGACACTTATGTGGGGTTTTGTTGTAAGCTAATTAAGGTTGATGTCAATTAATTGTCACTGTTTATACATAAACAAGTAAGGCATGTTAGAGTATTTATGCAGCGTCTCCATGAATTTTGAAATACGAAAAGTTCAAAAATACAAGTCTTGATTTATCAAAAGGATATGTGCTTTTCGGTAAGAGTTATATACTTATGTTAAGGAACACGGGACAGGGTTGGAGAACATACATCTTCTCATATCTCAACATTAATTTATTCGTCTTATCCGGTGCTCACTTTTAGAGAAAATATACGGTAGGTTTAGCTTTTTTATGTTCCAAATAGTAGGATTGAGTACTTAGTGTCTGGTGTGCATGCGTAGATTCGATACTGATTATTGCTCGTCGAATGATGTATAACATGACTTAGCCGAAATATGATATGCATTATCTTGCCTACCGCGTTTCTTTTTATGTTCCAAACAAAAGATGGTACATGTTGATGAAGAAAATGACATAACTAGGTGGTTCTGGTTTGTGAAGGGTTAAGATAAAATTGGATAATTTCGTCATATTAGGCACTGAGCACATGTGTTGAATAAAAAATCAGGCCTAATAAGTTTGTCATTTTTAATGGGCTAATTAGTGTGCCATTAATCTTCTTGGTTAAGGTTGTTTATCTTTTTTTCTTCAAAAATTAGTACTTTTTTTTACTTTTGCTGAAAATTGATTAGTCGTTTTTATGTTGTTTTCTGTACAAGTAAAAACAAAACCATCGTCAGTTTGATCTTTTAAAGATTTGGTTTGGTTTGGTTCCGGTTAGTTATTTTGGCTTCTTTGGTGACCCTTAGTCTTGTACTTGTCTTTTGTTGTTTAGTCTTGTTATATACTATCTCTGTCTCAAAATAAGTGTCCACTTTAACTTTTCAGAGTATACCGGTTCAACTTTGACTATAACTATTTACGTGTATGCTATATAATACTTGATTAGAAAATGTGAACGATTAGGTTTTAAGTGTATTATTAATTGGTATAATTTTCTTTTAGTATTAGTATAACACAAATAAATATATTGAAGGTCAAAGTTAAAGCAGTTTGACTTTGAAAAGTCAAACTAGACTTATTTTAGGACCGAGGGAGATTTAATGTGTAAGTTTAGGAATAATACGCAGAAGGAAAGTACACTTGTTCAAGAAAAAAAGGAAAGTACAGATGCTATATATGCTTTACAAGTACATATACATTGTGTCATCTCCTTGTTTCAAATCAGGGTTTGATTATTTTTTTTCGATTGGCAGTGATGATTTTGCTTGAAGAACTGGTTGAGGATATTCTGCTAAAATTAGATGTGGAAGAACTGAATCGATACAAGACCGTCTGTAGGCCATGGTATTCTATGATATCAAGTCGTCGTTTTCATAAAGCCCATCTAAAGCAACATACTACTTGTGAAAAGAATAATAAAGTGAAGATCACAATGCCTACATATTAGAAAGTTCCTAATGAGAACTTGTATAAATTCAATTCCTGGGACGTTCTTGGTTCTTCCAATGGCCTTGTATGCATCTCTCCTTCGCCCACAGGTGATCTGATTTTGGTAACCAATCCTTTGACTAGAGAGCTTAGAAAACTGCCAATGCCACCCTTCTTACTGAACATACCTTTCCCATGTGTTTCGGCTTTATATATATGATAGAAGGCAGGTTTCAAGAGTTTATACAGATTTTCTGAAAGATACTCATACAAAATCTGTTTTTTCATATGATTTATTTGATATATCATATATGATATATATATATATATATATATATATATATATATATATATATATATATATATATATATATATATATATATATATATATATATATATATATCATATATGATATATCATCAGTTATCATATATGATATATCTATCATATATGATAAGAAATGTACATCATATATGATAACATTAGAAAGTAAAAAAAAATCATAATAATACAGCTTATTAACATGAAAATAAGCTTATTCATAACTATCTTATTCACAAAAACGTATAACTCATTGAAATAATCTAATAAGCTATCTTATAATGCAACACAATGAATTCAAATCATTTAATTTACAAAGCTTATTCATAACTCTACTCTTATTAAAAAAAAGCTTATTCATAAGCTTATTCAAACTAACTAGCTTATTAATCCAACTTTATAACTTATTCATAACTTCTCATCTAAGAACTTAGCTTATAATTAAGAACAATCAATCCAAAAAGATTCTATCATAATAATCTAGTTAAAAGCTAATGATAATACATTAATAAGCTTATTTAAACCAAATAAGCTAAAAAAAACATATTAATCAAACCTGGTGATGGATAAATCAATTCGTGATTATAGATGTTCGTGATAAATTCGTCATGGATTCATCATGATCGCGTTTCGATAGATTCATGATATAGTAGATCGTGATTATAGATCGGGGGTTGAGAGATAAAGTAAATCAGGGGTAGAGAGAGAAAGAGAGATCCGATGTGTGTTTTTTGTGAGAGAAGAAAGAAGAAAAAACATTATATAGTAGATGGTGAAATGACTGAAATACCCTTGCAGTGTAAATTAAAGATTTAATCTTAGTTATTGGATGAAAAAGAGATGAATGGTGGGGATGAGTCCCCCCATATCTTAGATAAGTTAGATATCCAAATGAACTTAAATCATTTAACTATTATACATCAAAAATTAATACTCCCTCTGTCTTATAATTATTGTTTATTTAAAAAAACACGTAATTTAATAAAACATTAATTTTTTAGTTTTATCATTTTTACTTTTTACACGATAATAATTTTACTTTTTACACGATAATAATTTTACTTTTAATCAATTAATTTAATTTACATTCTTTATTGTTTGTAATAATACTTTAAATGAAGGTGATATGATAAACCTAATTTATGTCTTTTATCTATTTTTAGAAGTAGAAAATTAATTTGAAACGTTTAAAAATAGTAATATAGACTATAACATATGTTCAGTATACATATTATAACATGGTATTACAAGTAACACTGTAACATAATATGGTCTAATTGGTTTCATGGTGAGAGAGGCTCGAACTCTCGACCTCTGGATCACTCAACATTATTTGCTATGAGACCTACGCGCTAGCCAACTGCGCCACCACCCCTTTTGTGTCATTTTTATTCTTTTAACCTTTTCGTTACGTTGCAATGGTAAATTTAAGTAAATAATTCTTTTATATAATTCTTTTAACTTTTTTAAATTTAAGTAAATAATTCTTCATTCTTGTATATAATTCTTTTAACTTTTGTTTTGAAAAGTAAATTTAAGCAAGGTAAAACTTTCCTGGATAGTTAAATAAAAAATACTTTCAGGAATATTGTGTTGTGAAGGAATCATCAAAGTCTGCCCTAGGCACTTACAAAGTGAACCCTGAACGTGATCACATATATTGTTTCATACACTCATTTCTTAGGACCAGGCGATCAGCAAACACGTATTTGCTACTAACCTTTCGTTATACAAAGGCACTCGTCTGCCTAAACTTACATCTTCGATCTTTACTTGTTGGATAATTCAAACAAACAATACAAAGCGGAACACACGAAGCGGAAGCTTTTATTCAATATCAAAGTTACAAACCGAAAGCTACAAAGAAAACTAAAGACATTGGCCTCTACTTATAGGGAACCAATCACCTAAAACTTGCTAAACAAAAACATACTAAAAATAACAAAGCTTGTAGGACAAGCCAAACAAATTTACAAAACAAACCCTAAAGTTTAACTCACTTTCCAACAATCTCTACCGTGAGTTCAACTTCATACGAAACTTCAAAACAAACGAATCTTGGTCTTCAAATTCAAATATCCGAATACCAAATTCCAAACGCCCCTTGAGAGTTTAAGTCACTTTTCGAACAATCTCCACCGTGACTTCAACTCTGTTCGAAACTTCAAACCAGACGAACATTCCGTCTTAATTCAGAATTCCAAACGAACGAACTAATAACTCTTGATATGTTATTCCATAATCGAACGAACGAATAAACGATCGAATCAAACAAACAAACAAACAAACAAACGATCGAATCTGAAAACGATCTCAAACAAACAAACAAACAAATGATCGAACCTGAAAACGATCTTGGATCGAACCTGAAAACGATCCAAACAAACAAACAAATGGTCGAACCTGAAAACGATCTACCAAACAAACGACCGAACCTGAAAACGGTCAACCAAACAAACAACCGAACCTGAAAACGATCAACCAAACAAACGAATAGCCACAACCGATCTTCACCGTAGACTTTCAAATCCAAGCAACTAACTTCAAAAAAACCTCAAACAGACCGAATTATTCAAAAGCAAACTGTCGACCCAAACTACCCAAATTCGAATACAAACAAGCCAACAAAGTCCGAAAGTCTAATTAATGCTCGAATCCAATCAAATCAGAATTCCAAAAAAAACAAAAATATTACTAGTGATTGTCAAATAAGCGAATATTATGTGGGCTAAATCTAAGCAGAAGCCCAATACCCACAAACCTTCAAATCGTCAAACTTGTGTAAAACAAATCGTTCTTCAAACTAAATACTAATTTACGATCCTTCAAACCCAAAACAATCGAACTCTTTTTTTTTCAATATAGCAAATCTGACCCCACCAATAAATATATCCAACGATTTCAAAAACCCACCGATCAAAAGCAAACAACGCAAGCCGAAAATATCGATCGAACTTCAAACGTTTTTTTTAATTTTCTTTTTCATGATTGCGGATCGACCACGCTCTGATACCACTTGTTGAATAATTCAAACAAACAATACAAAGCGGAACACACGAAGCGGAAGCTTTTATTCAATATCAAAGTTACAAACCGAAAGCTACAAAGAAAACTAATGACATTGACCTCTATTTATAGGAACCAATCACCTAAAACTTGCTAAACAAAAACATACTAAAAATAATATAGCTTGTAGGACAAGCCAAACAAATTTACAAAACAAACCCTAAAGTTTAACTCACTTTCCAACATTACTATTAACAACTTTTGTGTAATCTGCTTGGATCTTCCATATTACAATGACTAGGCCAAACATATCTTATGTTCTTTAGCATGTCAACGAGTCTCTCGTCTTAATGATCCTCGTATGCAAGCTGCCTTACCGTTTTTTAGAAATATTAAAAGGAGTGGTTTCAAAAGGGTGTAGGAAATTAAAGTGAATTTGGCAACTGTTATATGTGTGTGAGTTGGTATAGTTTGAAACAAAGGCTATTGGCAGAGGTTATAGTGTTGAAGAGTTTTATACTTCTAAGCCTATGAACCACTATGTACAAGTTGTTGAATTAGCGACTATTTGTAGTAAGGAACACAATGTATAAAATCATGGTATCTTTCGACCCCGTACAAGAGTCCTAGGTTCGACACATAAATCTTTTTTTTCGTTTCTTGCAAAAATATTGCCTAAGAAATAAAAAGAACGATTCTTGCAGGTCTCGAAAGTCAAAACTACAAAGACAACAACAATTTCACATTTAAGGATAGTGGAGACCAATTGGTTCCAAACTAAAGTTTCAATTCATCCGTCTATCAACTTTATATGTTTCAATCATGAGATATCAGATGAGATTACCGATTATAAAAACACTGCGTATACGAAATAGTAACAGGTAGACAATACTTCTATTTTGAACACGAGCCACTTTTTCATCACCAACTTCAGCTTGTACTTTTCACCAACGCTTCAGGAAATCCCATCTCAATAAGCTTCTGCAGCTGCAACCAACAACTCGTTATTTTTCTGTTACATGAATAATACTTTCCTATTTTTGTTAATTTTAAATATGTGCTATAAGCATACCTTCCTATTACACTTAGCTGATGAAACCACGACAAAGTCCTCTGTCTAACGCCGAGCTGTAGCAGTAAATGCAGCATGATCCGTAAGATATTGCAGGGGAGGAAAGAGTAAGCATTGTCAGATGAAAAAACAACACGGCAAAAGGAACAGACAAGTGTCGAACCTGTTTGGCAACGACAGCATCTTGTGGATCCTTGGGTTCTGGGACTGACAACAGAACTTGTAAACAAATCATAGCACATCTTAGAGTTATAGCGGGGCTCTAGTTGCTCTCTACTAAATCCCAAAAACTAGCTCTTGTTTTTCTATTGATATTTGGATGCCTTCAAGTTTAAAAGACGTTTTACATCTTTGAATTTATGTTTTGTGGTAACAAATAAAATGGATTGATATTGAAGCCTTTCTTACCAAACTTTTGTAGTAAACCTCATCTTAGGAGGCTTAAACGGATAGTCAGCTGCAACAGATCCGGAAAAAAAAAATTAATATAGTTAGTTCAAATAATTGAAGGGCGTACAAAACTATACTGAGCAATGATTTATGTCGCTTTATATCAGATTTACAGAAGATTTGGCATGCAATTCAAATCACACACGACCCAAAATGTGTCCAATGAAAGAGACCTAATTAAGGAGCATCATCTAATTATACACGGTTCAGTTTTCTATTCTATCTGAATCATATCTCAACTTAATAGCTCGGTGTATCCCTTTAAGGAGAAACTAGCAACTCCGACTTACACAAATACATTATTCAATATGAGCCTTGGGGGAAATCCACCAGCGTGCCATGCAGAAAACAAAGGTTCCCTAGGCAAAACACCTAGTACCGGTCCCGATAAATTACATATTTTGACTTGAACTATAACAAGCAGACAATGCTTTCATCTAACAAGCTCCGATGATGTCAAAATGGGAAATTAGTAATATCTGAACTTACAAACTTTAAAGCATGGTGATTGGAGGACTAAGTATCTACTGTGGTTTAACTAGGGATGACCTCGATACCAATCCCGTCCCGAACCCGTCCCTATTTAATGCTCACAATTAGTAATATCTGAACTTACATTCTCTGGTGGAAGATGGGTCAAAAGGGTTGTTCATTAATGGGATCTTACAAGTCCGAAAGCATCAGACCGTGCATCCTTGAGGATGATTACTACCAAATCCTATAACATTCATTCCATACAAATCTAACTAGAGATGGTAAACTGACGATTAGTCGATGATATTGGGTTTTTAACTGTTGGAGCACGAATACTCATTTGTGTCCCAACTCAACTCTTTCTAATGAGTTGCACCAATTGTCTTACAAATTTAAACAAAGATACTATGTATGTACTCTTGTTATTATGTCAAAAAGTAAAAAGAGAAAAAAAAGGGAAGGAATGATAAATGCACTTTTCTGTGTGTATTTTTGTCGGTCGACAATAAATTTGGGACCGAGGGAGTAACTAATATTAATATACTATTAAGCTTAACGCTTTAGTTCTTTTGCAATAAGCCGTCTTGCCATTTCTTCTTTTTCAGCTTTGTTGGAGGAGAAGCACGGCATCCCTGCTAATGCTTTGAACACGCTATGGGCTATTCTCTTGCCATTTCTTTTTTTTTTGGCATGCATATATAACAAGGGGTTGAGATGATCGAACACGTTTTTTTACTTTTGTTGCTGTAGTAGTCGAATTAGGAGGTGTTTGTTGGTTTTGAAATAATACCAATAATAGAAATACATCTCATCTTTATTCGATTTACTTGTAAGTCCGACTAGGTACTTTTTTTGGCAACTTTCTGCACAACTAAGAGTTCTAGCGTATAAGTAACTAGTTGAACGTGTATATCTATATCTATAGTACTTTATAAAGTATTTAGCATATTCTGAATAAACAAGTCTTAAAAACTTAAGCCAAAAACATTACTATAAAAAGAAATTAAAAAGTTAAACCAATATTGTTTATTTCATAATTAAGCGTCTTTAGTCCATTTCATAACCGTCCACATTAACTTTTGTAATGAGAATTAAATATTATCGGTTACATTTTAACCAAAATCATAATTCTATTTTTAATATAACTTTTGTAACGTTTACTTTATTTAAGTATAAAAGTGTCATTTGGTTAATGCAAAATATACAACAATTTCTATTATTCTATCATACTTCTAAATAATCTTATAACTTTTTTTTGCTTTCTTTTAAGCATCTCAGAAAATTTGTATATACCTCATCAAGTTGAAAAAGAATGTTTTGCTTCAACTACTACTATGGTGAACTTATTGTTACTGTACATGCAATTGCTTAATATGAAAATAAAGATCATGTGATTGTTGTGTTATTTTTCGAATACTATGCAGTGTGGCACGATAATCTTTTCAATAATATGCATCGCATTAGGCACATTGTCGATAAGTTATCCTCATAATAAACGTACTAGTGGAGAATATTCGATCGTAAGAAAATTTTATTACACGAGTACCACCGCTGCAATGCGCGGGTACCTGGCAGCGAGTACAATACAAATGTTTAAGCATAAAAAAGATTATGCCTTCTTTATACACAGCCTATATGATTCTATTTGTACAAAATAAATATCTTACTTTTCATTGGCAGTTGTACTTGTAGTTTCTTGTCATGAAAAAGTGATAAACTCAACTTGTGTAATTGAGAATTAATTTATCTTTTTCCTTCAAAGAAGTCAGGATGGCAGAGTGGTCTAAGGCGCCAGACTCAAGTTCTGGTCTTTGAGAGAGGGCGTGGGTTCAAATCCCACTTCTGACAAATTCTTTTTTTTTTTTTTTTACTTCAGATCAAATCTAATATTCTTTTTTTACTGTTGAGTTTACACAGAAGGTTGCGAGTTTACAACCCATGTATTACATAAATGACCCAACCGGCATTGAAATGAAATTAAACTGACAACTTGATGCGAGCGAGAACTTGACCAACTCAAAGTAAGCTAACGCAAAGGTAACACTTGCATGGATGACTAAAACTAATTGCACAAAAATACGTTCAACAAAGCTGTTGTCTATATAGGAATGTTGTGCTGTGAAGGAATCATCAGAGTCGTCTGCACTAGGCACTTGAACCCTGAACGTGATCACATATATTGTTTCATATAGGCAAGTCGATCAGCAAAGACGTATCTGCTTCTAACTTAACAAGCACCCAAATAACAGCCGATATAGGTCCCTGTTTTCCACTGCACATAAATCACTTGTGACATTAAGACTTCAAAGAAACCTTAAATGTGTGTATTGAACATGTATTATAAATTCCCAGTATGCGTTTGAAGTTTATGAACAAAAATATATATGAAAAAACATTACTATTATGCAGTCATTGTACCTTACTCGTGAAACAGGACAAATCTAAGAGAACTAACTCCATGAGAATGTGGCGGACCTGGTGGTTGAGGTCCAGGATTCAACAACAAGTAAGTGATCTAAGAGATGAAAAAATCAAGTAACCACAATGCGATGGAAAAAGCCCGGTAGTTCTTGGAGACATATATCCATGTGACCATGTGGGTTCGGAAGCAATCCATCCGACAGTTCCTGACCTGGCACATTACACTTTTATCACTGTTTTATTCTCCTTTGCCTTGAATCTTAAACTTTCGTTATATAAAGGCACTCGTCTGCCTAAACTTACATCTTCGATTTACTATGTGGCATGATACATGGGTGAGATTGGCCCATTGTCTAAAATAGTAACAAGAAGACAGATTATCAGCGGCTAGTATGGTTGTTGATGGAAGGCTTAATCTCCTTACTGAATGGTTGCAGCAGCATAATGTCCAACACAGGATGGAGTTATGAAGTGGAATCCTAGAAAAGGTATGAAGTGTGCTTTATGGCAGAGGTATAAGGCCTTGAGGAGTTTCTAAGCTATGAACCAATATGTAAAAGTTGTTGAAGTAGCGACTATTAGTACTTAGTTTACAACAATCCAGATTGGGGTGACAAATCACGACATTACCTGAAAGGATACACAAATAAACGGTCTAGGCGGGTTCTGGTTGTAACCACTCAACTGCCTAACGTGCTTAATAATCATGTTCATGTTGTATCAATCAGCCATATACAAACGATGACGGGATACAACATTCTGGGGTAAAAATGTCTCAGTGCACAAGTTGTATAACTGTAATATGTCTTTTTAAGAATTAAAATAACCTTCTATGCAAAGTAATCATGAATTATCAAACTTCTTACTGTTCGGCTGTTTTGCAGCCCAGTAATAACTATTCCTTGTTTGTGAAGAAGTCTTGTATTGACTTTACTTCAGTCCTAGTTTATGGTCAAGTAAAAAGCCTTCTGCTGTGAAGTTCACCTTCAAAGATATGGGACTCGCAAAATCCTTGGTATTAAGTTCACCTTCAAAGATTGATCACGGTGCTTATCCCAGTCAAAGAAAGAACGTTTTTTATATTTTGAAGGATGGTGTCTGAATGTACGTCTACTCCTCTGCCTAATTCAGATTCTTATAGAATGTTAATTGATTGGCTGCTTTATCTTACTATGTCCAGACCACACATTTCTTGTCTTACTGATCTTCGTATGCAAGCTGCCTTACATTTTTTAGATATCTTAAAGGAAGTATTTCAAAAGGGTTTAGGGTTGAGTCATTCCTTAGCTTCTTAGAAGACTAACGTAGTGCTTGGTATGCAGGAATCAAAAGTGTGATGGAATAAGTCATTTCAATGACTTATTCTATTACGGCTGCTATTCCTACGAACCAAACACTACGTTATGGATCAGAGGGTAAATATAAGATCTTAAACAATTATGGATCAAAAAACAGACACAATCAAGAGTGAACATATAATCATCGATGATTCGTAAAGTGAAATAATGTATTTATATTGATCAAAATCAGTAAATGTAATTACATGGATAAACAACATTCATGAAAAACACATTATTCCCTAATGGAATATATGTCCGAATTAAGTATCCGAACAACAATATGAGGAAAATTTCTTCTTATTCAAACGAGTCTGTGTTATAGAAACAAAAAAGAATCGGCAAAAAAACTTACTTTTGTTGTTCAACTTTAGCTCGAATCTTTTCTTCCAAAACAGATATTTCTGTCTCAAGACTAAACATTCTTTTGAGGGCATGCATATTCTCGAGAGTCTCATCCAAAGTCCTATCTTTACTTCCTATCTCAAATGCTGCGATGCACCATGAAGAAGCTTGTTGACTATACCACGGCTCAGAGTTTCAACGGCTTTTCTTGTATTGTTGTTTACGTCACCTATTTTCTGCAAGCATTTTTCTAAATCACTGGTTCTGATTCTTTCAGCATATGCTCTTAGTTTCCTGATTGTAGGAACGGTTTCAAGTGAATCTTCATGCTTCAAGTAGTACTAATTCTTCATCGATGATGTTTTGAGCTTCCCTCGCTTTTCTGAGCCTGTCCTCTCTGTTAGCAGCGAAAACTTCCTTCAAATCATCGACATTGTATGCATTTGTATTCTCGAGATATTTAACACAAGATCCCACGTTTCTTGGAACTGGAATATCAATAAAGAGACGCTTTCCACCAACATCGGCACTCACAGGTGGTTGATCAATCACATTTTCGTTAAGAAACAGAGTTTCAGAAGAAGTTCTTGTGAATATCACATCGGCTTCACCGGCACAAGTCATCCGATCGTCAACTGGTGTGTAAATGATTTCAATATCTTTAAACTCTTCACGAAGTGCATTGACTTTTTCTATAGATCCATTCACAACCACAATTTTTGTGCACCCTTTTGATACTATGTGTTTTATCACGAGCTTTCTCATCTTACCAGCTCCTATGAGCAAGACTCTGGCAGTTGTATGAGCTGATTGAGGGAGCTTCAATAGCGCAAGTTCAACTGTCGCTGAACTTACTGAAACTGCTCCTTCAGCAATCTTAGTCTCGGTTCTGACCCTATTCCCGACCACGATGGCATGATTGAAGAGCGCGCTGATGTTTCTTCCGAAGCCTGCAACTCCTTGACTGACTTTAGCAACTTGTTTGATTTGAGCAAGGATCTGGCCTTCTCCAAGAACCAATGATTCGAGTCCTGCTGATACCTCAAAGATGTGGTGTGTTGCGTCTTTGTGAGACACAAAGGTTGTAATTAATGTGATGCGTATTCTGTTAATAGTCATATTATCATCTGTATCTGCATTCTTTCTTTGCTTAAGCCTTTGATATGCGCACATACAACTTATGTATCCACTCACAGCATACACAAACCCGTTTGACTCTTTTGTTTATTCTAACCTAATTTACAGGAACAATTGTTTTACCGAAAATACAACCAACGAATTAGTATTCATGTATCATCCTAAAACCCCATCAAACATTTAATAAAACCATCAAAGCCTTCTGGCTAGACTTATCTTTATAGTAACATAAACTAAATAATAAAGACTAATGTGATACCTACAACTTGGTCTCGACACCTTGCAATATAGCACCATCATCATGGTCAATGAATGATAGAATCCGACTCATCAAGCAAAAGTAGCTTTAGCGTTTCCATATATGACCCCACATAGAAGTACCCATCTTTAGTTCCATTAATCCCAACACCATTAATATGCCCTGACGAGGGTTCGTAAACTTCAATGCTAGACCCTTTACCATTATCATCATCTAGTTCAATTACAACTTCACCACTGTACCTAAACCCTAATACCCTACGGTACAACTCTTTACCATCAACCTTAACGGTATATATCTTAGTAAACGGTTTATTAGCACCATCTTTCCTCGTCCACACACTACAAACAGACTCCTCACCCTCATCGGAATACCCAAGTAAACCAAGTGAGTCATTCACCTTTGCCACATCTAGATAATCTGAATGTACTATAGTCACCGGAAGACACACTTCTCCAAAGATCTCGCTTTTTAAATCAAACGAGATAATATTATTAAGCGCAAACCCCCGATCAAAATAATAAGCACAAAAATATATAACCCCGTCTACAAAAACCTGACCGTACGACAAATGACAAGATTTAAAAGGCGTACATGTACACACAGGTTTCCAAGCACGTGTACTTAGCGTAAAAACCTCAACCTCCCACATACCGCGTGTAACACTAATGTTAACAAGCTTAGGGTCACTAGTATCTGGACAAACACCAAAACCAACAACATCCCTTGCTTTACATCGAGGGAGAACAATACCAACAGATTTCCTAATACTAGGATTCCAAATAACAGCGACAGCCATTCCAGTTCCCGAATCTACTAGGCGTCCAAAAACACATAACAATCCGTCAACAGAACTGATAGTTTCTATTACGTTTAATAAGCTAAGGGAATTTGGGGCGGTTAAGGGAAACTTTTGTTGGGGAAAAGTATTGTTATCAACAATGGAAGTATATGTGTCGACACTATCCAACGTGTATCTTACAAGTAGATGATGTTGCGGGTTTGGGTGATTGACGTGGTAGGTTTTTATGAATACCGGGTCGTCGATGAAAGACTTCCACTGTTTGGAGACGTATCGGAATTGAACAAGTGATTTGACAGGGAGCCTTTCTATGATTTGTGATTGAATATCAAAAGGTATGTGATCTGACATTGTTGTGTTGAAAGTAGGGATTAAATTGTAGCTCCTTTGTTCCTCGATTAGATGAGAGAGTTCCTTAGAAGCTGTAAATTAAAATAAAGCACAACTGTAAGTTACATTGCACATATAAATGAACACACTTATGAAGTAAAATGAATAAGGGGGTGTTTGTTTCGGCTTGTGAGCTTAATTGATTTCGGCTTATAATTCATAAGCCTCAATTTTCTGGCTTATTTTGGGATTGATAGGCTTATATAAGTTTATCATAATTTTAATAAACTTATAAAAGCCCACAAGTCTCCAAATAAGGCGTAAAATTGGGGCTTATGATATATAATCCGAAATCAAATAAGCCCACATAACACCCCCTAACAGTATTGTAATTTCAAAAAGGGTGTTTGGTATTGCAGTTTAGAAGTGAGAATCTAAAAGGCTGTTTAGTGTATTCAAGAAATCTAATTCTGTTTAACTTGGATATTTAGGGCTAAGCTTATGAGCTTATTTGATTGCGGCTTATATTTCGGAAGGCACAATTTTGTGGCTTATTTTGAGACTGGTTGTGTTAAAGCAAAATCTGAGTCAAAATGAAAGTTTAAAATAAGTAAACCCAAACCCGTATCATATAATCCGGGAACTTAATGGGACGGAAGCAAACGTATCCAATAAAGTTGATATGGAGAAATCTGATAAACAGGGAGTCGGAGGTTTAAGTATTAATGTTTCACGGCTTGCATTCATACCAGCAACAACAATTGGTTACATTCCATCTAACAATAACAATAACCTTTTAAATAATAATCAATCCATCCTATAAATGATAATCAATGAAATAAGCTCATAAGCCCACATAACACCACCTAACACTATAGTACGTTCTAAAAAAGGGTGTTTGGCACTGCAGTTTATAAGTGAAAATCTGATAATTTTAGGAACCAATCAATCGGTTTAATTGAATAATTTTAAGGATAAGCATATATGAAAATCCGTAAATAAATAATATTTGTGAAACACTAGCAGCTAATATTTCATATAATTGAAAAGAAAATATAAAAAAGCAATAATAACCTTTTAAATAATAATCAATCCTATCAAGATGATTATTAAGGTATCTAACAAACAATATTAAAATAACATAAACCTGTTAGATCGATAGATAGCGGCTTTAAAGAGATGAAGTGCGTTTGTTTAAGGTTATTTATTTGTGGCTGCTCAAACCTCAATCCTTGTTTAATGTTTCACAATGAAAGTATATTATTGTTTAAACAAAAATCCAGTTTTTAATATTATAAAAAATTTCAATGTTTCGTACTAACATCATGTTTAATTCCTAACTCCAATTAAATACACGGATTATTCTTATTTTTGAACCTATTAACAACTTTGGTCCCTATTTTAGATGAGAGTTAGTTTTTTCGTTAACTCTATTTATTAAAAAGGTATTTTTGTCTTTTTAATAAAACCCATGAAATCATATTAATTTAAATGCTTAAACAAAGGTCTAATCACAAACATTGAAAAAAAATGCTAGTTTTTAATATTATTTACAATAGCAACAAAAAATAAAACTAAATTACATTAAAAAAATAACGATAGTCATTTCTTGATTATAAATCAAAATTTTATTTTTTATAAAAAATAAATAAAAGATAACGAGTTGAAGAAAAACAAACATAAAATCATAAAATGATGATGTTTTATTTTATTTATAATAATGAGAAAAACAAAAAGTGAGCCACTTAAGTAGGATGTAGTATAAAAAATACTCAGCTATCAATGACTTATTATATATTTAATTTAACTTTATCAAACAAACAATATAATTTGAAATGAAACTCATTCCCTAATATCCATACTTACAACAATAACTTTAAACCCCCTAATAAAATATAACAATACCAACTTTAACTTGGTGAAATGAAATAAAAAATGTTGTCTTTTTCTATGAAATAGCAACAACTTTAACTTCATTCATGTCTTCGTGTTCACATATTTAGTGGAGCATTTCCACTAGTTAGTCCTTCATGATACATTAAAGTACTACAAGCAAGTTTGACCATACTTAAAAGCAAGAACCATAATACATAAATCCTAATACATAGTAATACATAATATTTTCATTCATTACTAATGTCAAATGCCTTTTCTGTTGTTGAACTGATTCCTTCTTCATCGAACTGAAATGTTTTTCCCTTGGTTCAAAAGGATCTTTTGTGATGGTCTTCTCATTCTTAGACCTCTCCTTAAAACATTTTATGTATTTCTTGGTTCTTCAATGTGTGTGTGTTTTTGAACATTTTCATCCATTTGTGTAGTTTTTCAGTAAATTCTGGATTTCTTGGTTCTTGAACAACTTCTTCCATGTTTATAGTTTCGGGTTCTGCCCCTTGAACTTTTTCTAACCTAACAAGAGATATCATTGGGCTTGGAGATTACCTTGTCAAGAGCTTCTCTCAAGAAACGTAAAAACCCTAAACGACACTTTGGTGAAATAGATTTGACAGTACGCAACCCCTTAGAGAACAAGCTATCAAGGCTAGCCAATGTAAAACCATCTTTTAAGTCATTCGCAAAATAGATTGCTCGGGAAGAGAAGGAACCGGAGGCTTAGTAAGGTCATAAATAAAAAACCGAACAACACTATCACCATGTTTTAAATTACTTTTAGAGGGTATGATGGGGGACGGGTTGAGTCGTGGTCAAAACATCAGACTCACGGCGATGTAAATAATTTGTGTAATTGACAACCGAAGATGATGGCTATAACGTGAGGTTATTGTGCGAAACACTACATCATAGCTCGCGTTATGATCTCGCGTTGTGGGTTTAATTAATTATTGTATATTAAATGTATAATCGTTAGGGGTGTTTTTTTAAAAGATTGATTGTTTTCTTTAAAGTAGCCTCTTTTTCAAAAAAATAAAACCTTAAAATTTGTATTTTAATTTTTTTTATTTGTAATGTTTTTTTATCAATAATATTTTTTTAGTTGTAATGCTTTTATTTATTAATGAAATTTTAAACTAAGTTAAATAATTTGTGTAATTTAAAAAAACGGCTGAAACCAATATAACACTATAATTCTTGTGTTAACCATTACGCCATTTCTTCATCAGAATAATACGATTTATAAAAAGTAAGTGGAAAACCGGGATACTAACTCGGCTCCCACTCTTTTAGAAATAAGGAAACTATTTCTATTTAGTATATGTACAGCACTACGTGCACCGATGTCCTGAATCATGGAGAACTTTCGGATCCGTTTCAGCAATGTAACCGCATCCCCTTCAGGTTCCCCCCAAAGTAGAGAAAAAAACGGCATGAACCCATATTCAATATTTGCACACTTAACCATATACTTAACACATTTACGTTATGCAGCATCAATCACCACACAATCAGGCACAAAATCAGTTATCCCAATTTGTGTTAATCATCACTTTTTTAGATAATAAGATTTGCAAAATTTAATGAGAAGTCAAGATACTGTCTAATTATTATTATTATTATTATTATTATTATTATTATTATTATTATTTTAATTATAATAATCATTTCATTAGAATAATAGGATTTACAAAAAGTTATTATTATTATTATTATTATTATTATTATTTTTTATTATTATAATCATCACTCTATTAGAATAATAGGATTTACAAAAAGTTTGTGGGAAGCCTAGAAACAATTTGGGCTCCCACTCCTCTAGCAATAGCAAACCCAATCCTATTAAATATATAACAAGCACCACGCGACCCAATATCCTGAGTCTAAAGTATCTTCGGATCCGCTTTAGCAAGTCCACTGCATCTTTCTCAAGTTCCCCAAAAGAAGAGAATGAGAAGGGGAGAAAGCCATATCCAATATCTGCACACTTAGCCTCATATTTGACACGCTTACGTTGTGCAGCCTCAGCCACCACACGTCCTGGTGTAAAATCAATCATCCCAGTTTGCGTCAAGGGAGATGAACCTGTCAGATCTACACAGACATCAAGTCCTCCATTCCAAGAGTAGAGCAACATATCAGCTGGACGTAAGGGTTTGTCTCGCCCTCCACCAAGGCCAATATCCACTTCTTTACCAACTGAAATCCCGGATCGAAAACATATGTCGACAAGGGTATCACGTACAATGTTATGCCGGTGTTTGATACCGACAATACCGGCACAAGATACAGCATGGTCGCCATAAAAATCCCCCACAAAGACCCTCGAGCAAGCTGAGCACGACTTCTGTACTGAGAATAATGGAACATCCAACCGATAGCATAATACACACCTGTAAGTCTTACTATTCATAGTTTGTCCCAACCCAGATATCGGAACCACCCTAAGCCAGTCGGAAGTATGGTCCTCCATTTGAGATTTCCACAAAGCCATTTGTCGAGTGGATAGGGAAAAAGTAGATTCAGCCATTTGAGTAACACGTGTGAAATATATATCTGCCAGTTTCTTCATGAGTTTTGGGGCAGCGACCTCACATGGATTACTTAAAAGATTAATCTCCATTTTCGAATTAAAAGAACTCAAGGCATTGTCAAAATCAGGGCCAGAAGTTACTATACCAGAATTTTGTAGCAACTTAGTTTGCAAACCAACAGTGTGAAGTCTCGACGCAAGAAAAGCATAGTTTAAAACATCACCTGCACAATACACACCAAGCCCCCCAAATGAAAAGGGTAGGGTGGAGATCCTCCACTGCCAATCACCAAATCCTGGACCAGAAGCCGTGACAATACGTTCTAGAGCCGAACGAAGGGCCACATCAAAAGCACTCTGAGCCCGCTCGAAGACCCGAGGAGAAAATGTACGCATAGCAAAATATAACTTGGATACACCTGCACAAGCACGTAGGAGCAGCAACTCACACTGAGGGTCATTAATCTTAACAATAGCGTTCATAAGTACAATGGATTTGGCAACCCTCTTCATCACAAGCTCACTACTAAAACCAAAATTTGCACTCGCAGGTCCACCTAGTAATTTAACACCATGCAAGGGCCGGGCAATATTAGGAGGGAAAACGCCCACAACCCTGCTTCTTGGGTCCTCATTTGGCCAAAAAATCTCAGTTTTATCAACATTTAGATAATATTATTATTATTATTATTATTATTTTAATTATTATTATTATCTTATTTAGATAATAGGATTTACAATAAATTAGTGGGATTTACAATTATTATTTTTTTTTATTATTATTATTATTATTTTTATTTTTTTATTATTAATATGAACATCACTTTATTAAGATAATAGGATTATTATTATTATTATTATTATATTAATCATTACTTTATTAAATTAATAGGATTTTACAAAAAGTTAGTGGGAAGTCTAGAAACAATTTGGGCTCCCACTCATCTAGCAATAGCAAACCCTATCCTATTAAAGATATAACAAGCACCACGTGACCCAATATCTTGGGTCATAAAGTATCTTTGGATCCGCTTTAGTAAGTCCACCGCATCCTTCCCAGGTTTCCCGAAAGATTTACAAAATCAATATGATTTATTAATCATCACTTTATTATAATAATATGATTTACAAAGATATAATGGAGAATCAAAATACTATCTAATTATTGTTATTATTACTATTTTTATTTATTATAAACAACACTTTTATTAGAAACTCACTGAATTTTAAAAAAAAAATAGTAGGAAGCTAAAATACTGACTGAAAACCCCACTTTATTAGTATTTATTCTTATGTTTTTATTTATATTAAAAAAATCATGATATTTAGAAAAAGGAGTATAAAATGGAGATATTTTATATTATTATTTTTATGTTTATGTATATTGTTTTTTTTTGTTTTTTTCCTTTTGATACGTTTGTGCGTCTTTTCGGTTTTCTATTTTTGTACGTTTTCTTTTGTGTTTTTGCACGTTTTCTTTTTGTACGTTTTCTTTTGTGTTTTTGCACGTTTTCATCCGTACAAACATAGAAGAAGGTATAAAAAATTATAAAAACGTTACAAAATCGTAAAAGAATGTATGATCTTCGTATGCAAACTGCTTTACATTTTTTTGGATATCTTTAAGGAATCATTTTTAAAAAGTTTTAAAAATTGTAACTTATTTTACTTTTCATCAATCTAATATCATGATTCATGTGTACTTTAATTGACTGATCTTTGTAACGTTTGAAGAAAATAACTTGATCTTTAACGGTTGTTTTGGTTTAGAGGCCCAAACAAAACATCAAATAGAAAGGCCCAAACAAACATCAAATAAGAATGCCCAAATAAAATTTTAACCCGAACTGAATAAGATTTTAACCAAACTGAAAATCAAATTTGAATTTGGTTTGATTTTTGGGTAGACGAGAATAATCTGAATCACATTATTTCTATTTTTATATTGGTTTTTAGCCAAAAATATTGAATTACAACTATAAAAAATGTTCTTTTATATTTAGGAAAAAAATTAATAATATAAAAATGTATATATTTATGAATTCGGATTTTCGGTTGGTTCAATTTTTGTTTTGGTAAACCCGTAATTGATTCATAAACCAATTGCCATTTCGGTTCGGTTATGACCTAAACCTGAATTTCATGTTCGATTCGGTTTTAGTTCGATTTTCGATTTTTGTGGGTGAGAAGTGAGAACCGAATTATACACCACCCTCTTTGTATCTACGTATACTAAACGCTGATTTAACATGATAGGGTTGTTTTGGTTTAGAGGCCTAGTGCAAACAAAACATCAAATACGAAGAGGTTTACTTGTTTACAGAAGTTTCAAAATGAATGCTTCATTTCTATTTTTGTAAATCTTAATGGTGAACCGAAAGTATCAGACCACATTTCTTGTTATATACTAACCATGTTGTATCGGTTAGCCATGACGTCAATACTTCCGGCCAACCTATGTACAACAAGTGACGGATTCAAGACTATAAATGGTCGAGTTCAAAGGACTCACAAATTGTCCTAATTTCTTAACAGTGTTTATTAACGGACAAAAGGTATGATTCCTTGTTTGTGAAGCAGTTTAGCACGCAGTATTGATTTTACTGCAATCTTAGTCTGTATTGATATTTGATCAATAAAAAGGCTCTTGACGAGAAATTCACCATCGAAGATTTATGACTGAAAAATATGGCATTGAGTTGTGCAGAATTCATCCGGGTGCTTATCCCACTAAAAGAAAGAACATTGGTGATCTTTTGAAAAGATTATTTTTGCTGCCATAATGTAATTTCAATGGCACGAAAGAAACCTAACACTATTCCAGAATACAAAAAGAGACTGGGAAGCATTATGAAAATTGTGAAACATAAATTGTCAAACTTAAAGGTCATGGAATCTTCCAGTAATGAGCAGAGTTTGATAAAGCCATAACTGAAGTCTAAGACCTGCTTGGATCATCTACAGTGGGTCGATCCAATAATCGCCATGAGAAACTGGCACAAAACCAGCAGTACATTCTTACTGTTCCTCGTATGGAATCTGCCTTACCTTTTTTTAGATACCTGTAAGGGAGTGTTTGTAAACTGCTAGAGCTGGCGCCCATGGAGAAACCTCTGCAAATTGAAGGGTTCATTTCTGTTATTGTAGATCTTAATGGTGAATCAAAGTATGAGACTACTTTTTTAGTTATAACTAACTATCCGATTTGGGGTGTCAAATGACGAAATGATCTGAAAAAGGAACACAAAAGTAAATGGTCTAGGTTGGGTCGTCTTAGTTGGTTCTAGTTGGAAAGAGTTGACTGCCTAACTTATTGACCATGTTGTATCAATTGGCCAACTCGTTTAGGATTATATATAGGAAGTGCTCATGCCTACCTATATATAAACGGCGACCGATTCAGCATTCATGGTTAAATATGACCGAGTGCACAAAATCAATAAGAATACAATAATTCAGAGAAAGATCACTGCAGGATCTATACATTTCCCAATTCTATAGTACACTAAGCAGCTTTTACATTTCCCATTTCATAAACGACACCATTAACAGGCCTCAAAGCGCTAATATCCTTTCCCAAGATTACATTTCTTGTATGAAGGCGGACATATAAACCTACCCTAGCTCCGCCCTCACAGCAAGCTTACATATCTATCATCCATAACGGGCATCATCTATAGCAAAAGATCTTGTTATCCACAGACTCTGCAGAAATCAAGGACAACACATCTTTTATGTTCTTCAGCATTCAGCACTCAAGTCAATGCGACTCTTGTCTTACTGATCCACACATGCCGCAAGCTGCCTTACGTTTTTTAGATATCTTAAAAGGAGTGTTTCAAAAGGGTTCATCTTTACTATTAACAAGTTGTGTAATGTGCTTGGATCTTCCATATTACAATGTCTCTCTCGTCTTACTGATCCTCGTATGCAAGCTGCCTTACATTTTTAGTTGTCTTATAAGGGTGTGTTTCAAAAAGGTTCTTCTATCTTGTTCAGCCGCATTTAAAGATGAATGGTTTTACACTTTTACACATATTGATAGCGCATCCTACTTGATGACAAGGTATCTAACTAGTTATAGCAGCTTCTTGGAAGAATAACGACATAACAACAAAACAAAAGTAGTAATGACTCGTATTCCACTACGATGTCCTTCTCATTACATTGTTCATTCTATTTCGTCTAACCAAATAAAAGTGCAGTGACTTATTCTATTACGACATTAATTCCTACAAACCAAACACCACGCAAGAAACAAGTCACTGTGTCAAAATCTTTAACTGAGGGTGAATGTAAAATCTTAAAACAATTTCGGATCAGAAAAGGGACACAAGCTAGCATATATCTACTTATTTGCATACAAGGTACAGAACAGAGGTTCATATGAAACACAATCTAGAATGAATATAGAATCGTCGATGATTAATAAAGAGAAATAATGTATTTATATTGATCAAATCAGTAAATGTAATTACAAGGATGAACCACAAACACATTTAGGAGATATTCCTCAATGGAAAATTATGTGAAAAACGAACAATACGAGGAAAATTTCCTCTTATTCAAACGAGTTTGTGTAAGAAACAAAAAAGAATCGGCAAAAAAGCTTACTTTTGTTGTCCAACTTTAGCTCGGATCTTTTCTTCCAAAACAGATATAACAGTCTCAAGACTAAACATTCTGTTAAGAGCATGCATATTCACGAGAGTCTCATCCAAAGTCCTATCATCACTTCCGTCATATCTCAAATGCTGCAATGGACCATGAAGAAGCTTGTTGACTATACCACGGCTGAGAGTTTCAACGGCTTTTCTTGTATTGTTGTTTACGTCACCTATTTTCTGCAAGCATTTTTCAAAGGGAGGTGATTTGCACACTCCTAAATTTGATTGGCACACTCACAAATATGTTGTCTTGACATTTATGCCCTTATAAGGGTGAATATAAGTAGTAATGATTTAAGGGTATATATGTCAAGAAAACATATTTTTGAGTGTACCAATCAATTATAGAAGTGTGCAAATCACCTCCCTTTTTCAAAATCACTGGTTCTGATTCTTTCAGCATATGCTCTTAGTTTCCTGATTGTAGGAACGGTTTCTAGTGAATCACTCTCCATGCTTCAAATAGTACTAATTCTTCATCAGTGCACAAGTCATCATATTGTCAAGTGGTTTATAGATGATTTCAATATCTTTAATCTTTTCACGACTTGCACCCATTTTTTTCTGTGGATCTATTCACAACCACAATTCTTGTGCGACCCTTTTGATACTTTGTATTTTCTTACGAACTTTCCCATCTTACCAGCTACTATGAGCAATACTATGTGTATTATTATTATAGTAACATAAACTAAATAATAAAGACTAATGTGATACGTACAACTCGATCTCGACACCATGCAATATAGCACCATCATCGTTGTTAATGAATGATAGAATCCGACTCATCAAGCAAAAGTAGCTTTAGCGTTTCCATATATGACCACGCATACCAGTACCCATCTTTCGTTCCATTAATTCCAACACTATTAATATGGCCTGTCGAGGGTTCATAAACTTCAATGCTAGACTCTGTATCATCATCATCCCAAAATTCAATTACAACTTCACCATTGTTCCTAAACCCTAATACATTACCGTACAACGTCTTACCGTCAACCTTAACAGTGTATATCTTAGTAAACGGTTTATTAGCACCGTCTTTCCTCGTCCAGACACCGCAAACCCACTCCCCACCCACATTACAATACTCAAGTAAACCAAGTGAGTCATTAACCTTTGCCACATCTAGATCATCTAAATGTATACTCTCTGGAAGACACACTTCTCCAAACTTCTCGCTCTTCAAATCAAACGAGATAACAATACTAAGCCTAAACCCGTCATCGTAATAATAAGCACAAAAATAGATAACCCCGTCAACAAAAACCTGATCAAGCGAAAAATCACAAGATTTAAAAGGCGCACCCATATACACAGGTTTCCAAGCACGTGTACTTAACGTAAAAACCTCAACCTCCCACATATCGCCTGTCGCATCAAAACTAATCGTAACAATCTTAGGGTCACTAGTATCTCGACAAATACCAAAACCAACAACAAGATACCTCGCTTTAGGTCGAGGAATAACAATACCAACAGATTTCCTAATACTAGGATTCCAAATAACAGCCATTCTAGTGCTTGAATCTACTAGGCGTCCGTAAAAACATAACAATCCGTCAACAGAACCGAGTATTACTGTGTATAATAATAAGCTAAGGGACTTTGGGGCGGTTAAGGGAAACTTTTGTTGGGGAAAAGTATTGTCATCAACAATGGAAGTATATGTTTCGACAGTACCCAACGTGTATCTTACAAGCAGATGATGTTGTGGGTTTGGGTGATTGACGTGATAGGTTTTTATGAATTTCGGGTCGTCGATGAAAGACTTCCACTGTTTAGAGACGGATCGGAATTGAACAAGTGATTTGACAGGAAGCCTATCTATGATTTCTGATTGAATATCGAAAGGTATGTGATCCGACATTGTTGTTGTTTTAACAAGTAGGGATTAAACTTTAGCTACTTTGTTCCTCGATTAGAAAAAAATATTAAATGTTCGACAAACCTGTTATTAGAAAAAAAAACGATGAAGAAAGAGGGTGTTTGTTTGTTTGTTTAAGGTTATTATTGTATTTATTTGTGGATTTTATAAAATGTTTAATGTCGGTTACATCAAAATTTTCCATTCGTTTATAAGGTTTTTAACCCTCAACTGACCTCCATAGAATGTGAGGTTATTCTCGTCATTTGCGCAACATACTATAACTGAACGTAACTTCTTTGCCAATCGAAATCTCGGACTGGAAACAGATTTCGACAACGGTATGAGACACAATGTTTTTATTTTTCTTTTTTTACGTGTATGTACGTTGTTTTTTCGTTTTTGTACGTTTTTATCGGTTTTTGTACATTTTTTCGTTTTCATATCCTTTCTTTTTTTTTACGTATTTTTTCTGGTTTTTTTTGTATGTTTTCATCGGTACAAAAACATAGCAGAATCTAATCAAAAGTCATAAAACCATATGAAAACCTACAAAAACAGGAAAATAACGTGTAAAAACGTAAAAAAAAACATATGATCCTCGTATTCAAGCTGTTGTATCTTTCTTAGCTATCTTTAACAAAGCATTTTAAAAGGGTGTTGGAAATTAATGTGAATTTAGCAAGTTTTATATGTCCAAAATTGAAATAAACTTAACTAAGTTTGTATAGTCTTACTAATACTCAGTTAGAAACAAAGGCTATTTGTGGAGGTTTTACGCTGAGGAGTTATGAACTTTTAATCGAGGTTGTTGTAACGAGCGGACTTCCTAACCTGCTTAACAACCATGCTGTATCAATCAGCCATATACAAAACAGTGACGGATTCAGCATTCCGGGGTAAAGCTGACTCGGTGCACAAGTTGTATAACAGTAATATAAGTCTTTGTAAGGATTAAAACAACCTTCTATGCATCATAATCACGAATTACCCAGATTTCTAACTAGTTTGGCTTTTTTCAGTCCAGTAATAACTATTCCTTGTTTGTGAAAAACTCTTCTGTTGACTTTACTGCAGTCTAGTTTACCTTGTGCAGAACTCACCTTCAAAGATTTGGGACTCGCAAAATATATCCTTGGTATTGAGTTGTGCAGAATTGATTAGGGTGCTTATCCCAGTCAAAGAAAGAACGTTTTTGATATTTTGAAGGATGTTCTCTTAACGTACGTCTTCTCCTCAGCCTTATATAAAGCCACTTCTATGTCCAGACCACACATCTCTTGTCTTACTGATCTTCGTATGCAGGCTGCCTTACACTTTTTAGATATCTTACAGGAAGTTTTTCGAAAGGGTTTTTACTCATATTGATAAAGGTCTCTAACTAGTTATAACATATTCTTGAGTTTATCCTTAGCTTCTTGGAAGACTAACGTAGTGTTTGGTACGCAGGAATCGAAGTTGTGATGGAATAAGTCATTTCAATGGAACGAAATTTTGTCATTTAATTTCTCCCGTATAAAAAAAGGCGGAAATATTCCTTCCATTGCGGCATAACAACTTAACAACACAACCCAATAGTAATGACTCATATTCCATTATGTGATTCCGTCTTACAATCTAGAGTGGACATATAATCATCGATGATTCATAAAGTGAAATAATGTAAATACAAGGATGAACAACAAAATTCATGGAAAAAAATACATTTAGGAGAAATGTCCGAATTAACTATTTGAACAACGAATTTCCTCTTACTCAAACGAGTACGTGTTATGGAAACAAAAAAGAATCGGCAAAATAGCTTACTTTTGTTGTTCAACTTTAGCTCGAATCTTTTCTCAAGTCTCAAGACTAAACATTCTGTTAAGGGCATGCATATTCTCGAGTGTCTCGTCCAAAGTCCTATCATCACTTCCATCCAGTGGCGGACATACATGTTAGCATTGGGGTGGCGGCGCATATTCTCGAGTGCCTCGTCCAACCATTGGGGGCACATCCGAAAACTGCAGCTGAACTTACTGAAACTGCTCCTTCTGCAATCTTGGTCTTGCTTCTGACCCGTTTCCCAAACCATGATGGCATGCTTAAACAGCCCACTGATGTTCCTTCCGAGGCCTGCAACTCCTTGACTGACTTTAGCAACCTGTTTGACTTGAGCAAGGATTTGGCCTTCTCCAAGAACCAATGATTCGATTCCTGCTGATACCTCAAAGATGTGGCGTGTTGCGTCTTTGTTATACAGAAGGAAACGATGCTCAGAAATCTCAGAAACTGAGATCCCTCCAGTCTGTGGTCAGAAAGAATGGTTGTAATTAACTAACTTTCTAATCAAGGAACTGGTTTATAGTTATTTCAAGTCGCATGAATAAGTTTCTAATGTTCTATTACATTACTACGGGTTATAATTTATCTTAAACTAGTATGAATATGACATGATATCTGACGGAAATTATACCTTTGACATCCATTTGGTTTGATTTTTAAGTTGAGTTGAATAACCCGAATTATATAGATTTTTTAGAAAAAAAATAATATTTTAAACATAATATTGTTTTTACATTAGAATAAAATTTTAATAGTCCTTTCTATGAATCAACTATCTGAATAACAATTGTTATGGAAACAAAGTTTCTTCTAGCACAATCACCCTGACTAAAATCATGATATATTTCGACTCACAGGAGTATTAAAGATATAATAAGACAAAGCAATAAGAAATGGGATGAGAGAGGCTCAAACTCTCGACCTCAGGATGACTCAACATTAACTATGAGACCTAGGCACTAGCCAACTGCACCACCACCCCTTGTGTTCCGTATGGCTAATAACTCATTGCACAAAAAAAAAATACTTTCAACAAAGCTGTTGTAAGTATTGGAATATCATGTTGTGAAGGAATCATCAGGGTCTGCACTAGGCACTTGCGAAGTGAACCCTGAACGTGATCATATAAATTGTTTCATATACGCATTTGTGAATGACGTGTGACATTATGTAATCCACAAAGTCGAGGATACATAACTGTAACCCTGTAAGATTGGAACCAATAATGGTCCTTGACAACATTAAGTGAAACCTTAGGCCATGTGTTGTGAAATGTTTTTGACATAAAGAAAAAGGGCCTACAGGAATAAGATGGGCATTCAGTCATGAAACACGCTCAACAAATGGTACATGTCGAATTCATGTTACTACATCATGTGATTTCTGTCATACCACGATTCACCTTGGGCAACCCAAGTTTTTCAACAAATATAATAAGGCCCATTTTACAATCTAAGTTGCATGTGTGAGAGGGCAAACTAAGACTCGGCACCCACTAATCCTTCTACTAGCTCCGCCCCTGCTTAATTGCTTAATGGTATCCGACTGCTTTTCTTGTTATAACTAACTCTGGGTCTAAGTGGGTTCGGGTCTAAGTGGGTTCTAGATGGAAAGATTTGACTGTTTTTCTTATACAACAAGTGACGGTTTCAGGACTATAAATGGCTGAGTTCACAATTTTTTTTCTTCAACTTTCTTCAACTGTAATACAAGTCTAGGTAATGGAATTATGAGTTGTCCTAATATAAGTCCTTGTTTGTGAAGAGGTTTACTATAGGACAATGAAGATGTGATATAGATAACTAAAAAGGCTTTTGACGAGAAGTTCGCCATCTTAGATTTCCAACTGGAAAAATATCTCCTTGGCATTGAGTTGTGCAGAAATGACCACTGCTTATCCCACTCGAAGAAAGAACATTTTTGGTCTTTTGAAGGATGCCTGCTTTATACAAAGGCACTCGTATGCCAAAACTTGCATTTTCGATCTTTACTATTAACAAAATTATGTGTGATTTCCGAGGGAAGAAGTGTATCAGAAATTCCAGTAGATGAAAGCTAGTTGGAATTAAGGGATACTATGAGGGCCATACATATGGTGCTGTGAAGGATAATATAAACAACACCATTAACAGGCCTCAAAGCTGCTAATATCCTTTGCCAAGATTACATTTAATGTACGAAGGCGGACATATAAACCTACTGCAGCTCCATCCTCACACCAGGCTTACATATCCATCATCCATAGTGGGCATCATCTATAGCAAAAGATCTTGTTTCTAGTGACAGATGATTCCATTTCCCCTCACAAGAGGCTTTATATCAGTAGTAGCCCAATCATCTCTAGAGCTCCATTTCCTACAACTCCGAATCACCAACTAAGATTTAGGACTGGACAAATATTCCCTTGGCATTGAGTTGTGCAGAATTCACCGGGGTGCTTATCCCACTTAAAGAAAGAACATTTCTGATCTTTTGAAAGATGCCTGCTAAAGTTACACCTTTTACTTAGCCTTCTCAAACTTCCGTTATAGAAAGGCATTTGTCTGCATAGTGGGTCGATCCAATTATCGACATGAGAAAATGACACAAAACCAACAGTATATCGTTGCCTTAAATGCTAAAACTCTCAGCTATGTTTCTTGTTATCAAATACAATAATCCCTGAACACGTTATGAAAACTCTCAGCTAGGTCTTACAAATCCTCGTATGCAAGCTGCGTTACCCTTTTTTAGATATCTGTAAGGGAGTGTTTGAAAAGGGATCTTTCTATCTTGTTCGGTCTCATTTGAACGGCATCCCATTACTCCTTGTTGCGGTTGTGCCATCTGGTTTTCGTATTGAACTCTCCATTGCACTTCTACGAGCTCGGACTCTAGCCCTTTGACAAACTCTTGAGCATATACCGACTGCATTAACAAAGCTCGGGCCGATGACAACAAATGATGCATATAAAATATTTAACTTAAGGTGCATATAAAATCTTAAACAATTATGGATCAGAAAACGGACACAAGTTTAACATATATCTACTTATTTGCATACGATGTACGGAACATAAGTTCATATTATATTGATCAAATCAGTAAATGTAATTACAAGGATGCACAACAATATTCATGAACAAACACATTTAGGAGATATTCCTCGATGGAAAACTATCTGAACAACAGTATGACGAAAATTTCCTCTTATTCAAACGAGTTTGTGTAATCGAAATAAAAAAGAATAGGCAAAAAACCTTTCTTTTATAGTTCAACTTTAGCTCGAATCCTTCTTCCAAAACAGATATTTCAGTCTTGAGACTAAACCACAAAAAAAAAAAGTTATACAAGTTCAGCTTAAGTGCTTAAGCCTTTGATATGCGTGCATACTTATGTATCCTCTCACAGCATACAAAGACCCGTTTGACTCTTTTGTTAAAATGACCATTCTGAACCGATTTACACGAACAGTTGTTTTACTAAAATACAAGAACAGTTACTTAGATAGCTTCAGTAAATTTTTTGGCATCAATAGATAGCATTAATCAAAGAAAAAGCAACCAACGAATTAGTATTCCTGTATCAGCAGCATTTACTAAGACTTGTCTTTATAGTAACATAAATAAATAATAAAGACTAATGTGATACCTACAACTTGATCTCGACATCTTGCAATATAATCTCGCTGTTAAAGAATGATAGAATCTGACTCATCAAGCGAAAGTAGCGTTAGCGTTTCCATATACGACCCCACATTGAAGTGCCCAGGTCGCTTTCGAATAATCCCGACACCGTTAATATTGCCTGACGAGGGTTCATAAACTTCAATGCTAGACTCTATAAAATGATCGTCTACTTCAACTAAAACTTCACCATTGTTCCTAAACCCTAACACATTACGGTACAACTCTTTACCCTCAACCTTAACAGTATATATCTTAGTAAACGGTTTAATAGCACCATCGTTCCTCGTCCACACACCGCAAACCGACTCCTCACCCTCGTTGCAATACTCAAGTAAACCAAGTGAGTCATTCACCTTGGCCACATCTAGATAATCTAAATGTACTATACTCTCCGGAAGACATACTTCTCCAAACATCCCACTCTTCAAATCAAACGAGATAACAATATTATGCCTAGACCCGCAATCGTAATAATAAGCACAGAAATAGATAACCCCTTTAACAAAAACCTGACCAAGCGAAAAATAGCAAGATTTAAAAGGCACACCCGTATACACAGGTTCCCAAGCACGTCTACTTAACGTAAACACCTAAACCTCCCACATACCGCGTGTCAAATCAACACTAATCTTAACAAGCTTGGGGTCACTTGTATCTGGACAAACACCAAAACCAACAACATCTCCCGTTTTAGATCGAGGGATAACAATACCAACAGATTTCCTAATACTAGGATTCCAAATAACAGCCATTCTAGTGCTTGAATCTACTGGGCGTCCGTAAAAACATAACAATCCGTCAACAGAAGAGCTGAGAGTTCTTCTTGTTACCCTTAATAACCTAAGGGACTGTGGGGCGGTTAACGGAAACTTTTGTTGGGAAACTTTTGTTGGGGGAAAGTATTGTTATCAACAATGGAAATGTACGTGGTGACAGTATCAAACTTGTAACTTATAAGCAGATGATGTTGCGGGTTTGGGTGATTGACGTGGTAGGTTTTTATGAATCCCGGGTCGTCGATGAAAGACTTCCACTGTTTAGAGACAGATCGGAATTGAACAAGTGATTTGACATGAAGCCTTTGTATGATTTCTGATTGAATATCGAAAGGTATGTGATCTGACATTGTTGTTTTAAATAATCATTAAGGTACGTAATTAGAAAACAAAATTAAACGTTCAACAAAGTTGTTTGATAAAACAACGATGTAGAGGATGTTTGTTCGTTTAAGGTTTTTGTGGCTTTTATAAACTGTTTAATGTCGGTTATATCAAATTTTTCTTAAGATTCGTTTATAAGGTTTTTTTTAGCAAAGTTTATAAGGTTTTTAACCCTGACCTTCATACAATGTGAGGGTATTCTTGTCATTTGAGCAACATGTTATTATAACTAAACGTATCCCTCCACCAAACCCGAAATCAACTTCTTTGCCAATCGAAATCCCGGACCGGAAACATATTTCGACAACGGTATCACACACGATGTTTAATATTAACAAGTTTTGAGTAATCTGCTTGGATCCTCCATAGTGGGTCGATCCAATTATAAGTCATGAGAAAATGATACAAAACCATAAGTATATTGTTGCCTTAAATGCAAAAACTCTCAGCTATGTTTGTTGTTATATCAGATCCATTAATCCCTGAACACGTATGCAAGCGGCGTGATCTTTTTTTTAGATATCTGTAAGGGAGTGTTTGAAAAGGGTTCTTTCTATCTTGTTATGTCTCATTTGAACGGCATCCCATTACTCCTTGTTGCTGTTGTGCTATCTGGTTTTGGTATTGAACTCTCCATTGCATGTCTACGAGCTCGGACTCTAGCCCTTTGACAAACTCCTAGGCATATACCAACTGCATTAACAAAGCCCGAACCGATGACAACAAATGATGAGCCGTTGTCAGCTTGTTATGTTCAACTAAGAGCCGTGACTCAGCTCTTGTTGCATTAAAAAGGTTCCTCGGCTGTTCGAGGAATATCTCCTATATTCATTACGTAGTGCTACAGATAAAATTACTCCTAGTTAGTTAGGGTACATAATCTAATTCTGATCTTTTGCATCGTGGTATGAAAGAAATCAAAGTTTAATTTGTGTATCGTACAAACTTTTATGTCTAATTGTGGTATGACAGAAACTTGGTATACAAACTCTGGATTCTGTCATACCACGATACACAAACTTTGATTTCTGATCGTGGTATGACAGAATTCCAAGTTTGTATATGACAGAAAATATTGTTGTAATAACACCTAGCGAATAACACGTGGTGATGGAAAATGAATGGTTCATTTCTGTTATTGTAAATCTTAATGGTGAATCAAAGTACTCGATCGATCCGTATCAGACTACTTTTCTAGTTATAACTAACTATCCAAATGGGGTGACAAATGATGACATGATCCGAAAAAGCAACACAAAAGTAAATGGTCTATGTTGGGTCGTCTTAAATGGGTTCTAGTTAGAAAGAGACGTTTGCCTAACCTACTTAGTTACATTCTTAGATCTTTTAACTTTCACAGCCAGCAACTTATTTCTGACCTGGTCAACTATAATCTCGCTCAACACTTCCTCAGTTCTACATTCATTCCTAAACGGTCTTAGGTTTCAGCCAATATGAGCTTGTTCACCACCATCCCGATACTATTCTTTATCTTTCCAGTAGGAATCACATTAACAAGATCTTTCAATTTAACTCTGATATTAGTCTTTGTAAGGATTACAATAGACTTCCAGTCAACGTAATCATGAATTATCAAAAAATTCTCAGTACCTCCTGCTAACCCATATACAACAATCGTCGGTTTCAGGACTAAAAATGGCCGAGTGCGCATATTTTTTTCTTTAACTGTAACACAAGTGTAGGTAATGGAGATATGATATAGGCAACTAAAAAGGCTCTTGACGGGAAGTTCGCCATCTAAGATATGGAACGGGAAAATATCTCCAGTTCTTATCACTCAAAGAAAGAACATTTTTTATCTTTTGAAGGATGCCTGCTTTATACAAAGGCACTCATCTGCCAAAACTTGCATCTTCGATCTTTACTATTAACAAATTTTGTCTAAAATAGTAACAAAAAGACAGAATTTCAGTGGCTTCTCAAACAATTGCAACGTGGCTACTAGCGAGATTATGGTTGTTGATGGAAGGCAAGATCTCCCTACTGAGTGGTTGCAGCAGCATAATGACTTCGAGATAAAGCTTCCCACTTTTGAGTTAAACAGAACTGATGGTGTCAAACGGAGACGTAATAACATAATCTTGTCAAACTCAGTAGAAAGATTTTGAAAAGATCCGAGAGACCAAGATGATGCAGTTTTGTGGAATAATGTTTGGTTCTCAGCTTTTATCGCAAGACATGCATTCATTATATGGCTTTTGTTACATAAAAGACTTCCAACACAGGACGAAGTTATGAAGTGGAATCCCAACAAATATATGAAGTTGGCTCTTTGCTCCAAAGAAAGCGACCGTCATCATCACTTATTTTTCAAGTGTACATACTCTAAAAGTGTATGGAAGAAGGCATGGCAGATGTGCAAAATAGGCAGTCTGACCGTCTAAGCAATGCTTGGAAAGTAAATTTGGAAGAGTCGTGACTCGGCTCTTGTTGCAATAAAAAGGGTTCCTCATCCGTTCGAGGAATATCTCCTAAGAAATTGTATGAGAGAAGGCAAGGCAGTCTAACTGTCTAAGAAATTGTAAATCGAGGAACTGTAAAATTGGAGGAAGTATATGGGAGAAGGCAAGGCAGATGTGCAAAATGGGCGGTCTAACTGTCTAAGCAATGATTGGAAGTAAATTTGGAAGAGCCGTGTCTTTTGCCAAAGCAGAGCAATATATGGATTAAAACAGATTGTTTTTGCTGCCATAATGTACTTTTTATGGAAATGTACCAAGGAAACTGTGAAACTTAAACTATCAAACTTAAAGGTCTTGATATTTCTAGTAATGAGCCGAGTTTGATTAAGCCATAACTGAAGTCTATAAGACCTGCTTGGATCTTCCACAGTGGGTCGATCCAATAATCGCCGTGAGAAAATGGCACAAAATCAACCGTATATTGTTGCCTAAATGCTTAAACTCTCTGCTATGTTTGTTGTTATCAATCTAATAACCATGTTGTATCAATCAGCCAACAAAATACACTAATTATGTTACTTGTGTGAAGGATAACATAAAAAACACCATTAACAGACCTCAAAGCTTCAAAATTCCTTTGCCAAGATTACATTTCTTGTATGAAGGCGGACATATAAACTAAATAATCTAAAGCAAAAGGTCTTTTACATAGGCTGTGTAGAAATATCAGATAGCAATCAAGGACATGTATACCCAACTCAAATTCCAAGTCATATTCAGCCTCATATGCGGCAAGTTGTCTTACATTTTTTAGATATCTTAAAGGGAGTGTTTCAAAAGGGTTCTTTCTATCATATTCAGCCTCATTTAAAGATTAATGAATTGACTCATATTGATACGGCATCTTGCTTGATGACAGGTCTCTAACTTATTATAGAATATTCTAGGGTCATTCCTTGGATCAGAAAACTAATAAACAAGTCACTATGTCAAAATCTTTTAACTTAGGGTGAATATAAAATCTTAAACAATTATGGATCAGAAAACGGACAGAAATTCATATTATATTGATCAAATCAGTAAATGCAATTACAAGGATGAACAACAATATGAGGAAAAGTTCCTCTTATTCAAACGAGTTTGTGTTATGGAAATGAAAAAGAATCGGCAAAAAAGCTTACTTTTATTGTTCAACTTAAGCTCGAATCTTTTCTTCGGAAAAAGATATTACAGTCTTGAGACTAAACGACAAACGAAAGTTATACAAGTTCAGCTTAACTGCTTAAGCCTATGATATGCGCGCATACACAGACCCGTTTGACTCTTTTGTTAAAATCACCATTTTGACCTGATTTACAGAAACAGTTGTTTACTGAAAATACAAGAACAGTTATTGAGATAGCTTAAGTAAAATTTTTTGCATAAATATATAGCAGTAATCGAAGAAAAAGCTACACATGAGCACTACATGTCTTCAGGACGAAAGACTAGATACTTGAAGAGATTAAACAACCAACGAATTAGTATTCCTGTATCATTCTAAAAAAAAGCATCAAAGCCTTCTGGCTAGACTTATCTTTATAGTAACATAAACTAAATAATAAAAACTAATGTGATACCTACAACTTGGTCTCGACACCTTGCAATATAGCACCATCATCGTTGTTAATGAATGATAGAATCGGACTCATCAAGCAAAAGTAGCGTTAGCGTTTCCATATATGACCCCACATGGAAGTACGCACCTTGCGTTCCGTTAATCCCAACACCTTTCATATGCGCTGACGAGGGTTCGTAAACTTCAATGCTAGACTCTTCACCATTATCATCATCTAGTTCAATTACAACTTCACCATTGTACCTATACCCTAATACCCTACGGAACAACTCTTTACCATCAACCTTAACAGTATATATCTTGGTAAACGGTTTATTGGCACCATCTTTCCTCGTCCACACACCACAAACCGACTCCCCACTCTCGTCGCGATACTCAAGTAAACCAAGTGAGTCATTCACCTTTGACACATCTAGATAATCTAAATGTACTATACTCTCTGGAAGACACACTTCTCCAAACTTCTCGCTCTTCAAATCAAATGAGATAACACTATTAAGCCCAGATCCACTATCGTCATAATAAGCACGAAAATAGATAACCCCGTCTACAAAAACCTGCCCGCGCGCCAAATAGCAAGTTTTAAAAGGCGCACCCGTATACACAGGTTTCCAAGCACGTGTACTTAATGTAAAAACCTCAACCTCCCACATACCACGTGTCTCATCAACGCTAATTTTAACAAGCTTAGGGTCACTAGTATCTGGACAAACACCAAAACCAACAACAAGATACCCCGACTTAGGTGGAGGGATAACAATACCAACAGATTTCCTAATACTAGGATTCCAAATAACAGCCATTCTAGTTTCTGAATCTACGCCTCCGTAAAAAAATAACAATCCGTTGACCGAACTGAAAGTTTCTGTTATGATTATTAAGCTAATGGACTTTGGGGCGGTTAAGGGAAACTTTTGTTGGGGAAAGGTATTGTTATCAACAATGGAAGTATATGTTTTGACAGTATCCGACGTGTAACCTACAAACAGATGATGTTGCGGGTTTGGGTGATTGACGTGGTAGGTTTTTATGAATTCCGGGTCGTCGATGAAAGACTTCCACTGTTTGGAGACGGATCGGAATTGAACAAGTGATTTGACAGGAAGCCTTTCTATGATTTGTGATTGAATATCGAAAGGTATGTGATCTGACATTGTTGTGTTGAAAAGTAGGGATTAAATTGTAGCTCCTTTGTTCCTCGATTAGATGAGAAAGTTCCTTACAAGCTGTAAATTAAAATTAAGCACAAATTGCACATATAAATGAACAAACGTATAAAGTAAAATGATTAAGGGGTTGTTTGTTTAGGCTTATATGTGGGGTTTATGACCTTATTTGATGCCGGCTTATATATCACAAGCCCCAACTTTCTAGCTTATTTTGTGACTTTATAGAAGTTCATCATATGGTAATAAACATATATAAGCCCATAAGTCTGAAAATAAGCCTAAAAATTTGGGGTTTATGATATATAATTCGAAATGAAATAAGCTAATAAGCCCACATAACAGCCCCTAACACTAAATGTAATTTCTAAAAAAGGGTGTTTGGCATTGCAGTTTAAATAGGAACCAATGAATCGGTAAATAATGAATATTTGTCAAACAAACATCTAGCCTTAGTCGAAATGAAAGTTTAAACTTACAAAATCCCATAAGTCTCAACATAAGCCGAAAAATTGGGGCTTATGATATAAAAGCCGAAATCAAATAAGCTCATAAGCCCAAATAATGCTATTGTAAATTCTAAAAGGGTGTTTGGCATTGCAGTTTAGAAGTGTAAATCTGATTATTTCAGGAAGCAATCAATCGGTAAATATTGAATATTTGTGGAACAAGAACACGGACACTTGGCATATTTATAGCAGCAACAATTGGTTACTTATCAGCTAATGAAACTTATTCGAAAAGAAAGTATAAAATAAGCAAACCCAAACACCATAGGTATCCGATTCTCATAAGTTCATATAACATAATCCAAAGGGAACTATATATATATGCGACAGAAACATAGAGCAAAAGGCAGCAGGAAATCCGATAAACAGATAATAAGCCGAAATGAAAAGAGGCAATATGAAGCAGAAATTGATGATACTAACAATACATTACATAAACCTAACTTTTTTTTAGCTTATTTAGGGATTAATGAGCTTATTTTATTTGGGCTTATAATAATTTAAAAAGAGACAAATTACCTGTTAAATAAGATAGCAGCAGAGATGAAGATGAAGAAGGCGTTTGTTTGTTTGGTTGTTTAAGGTTATTAATTTGCGGTTGCTTGTTTTATAAAGTTGTTTTTAGTTTAGTCCTTGTACATTTGTCCCTCCTATTCATCATCCTTTTAGCTAACGTCCGTTAGTTTATAGTACTTTTTTTTAACTGTGTGATTTATGTCGGTGGATTATAATTGTGAGACGGAGAAGTACTATTTTCGTGCTTTATGTTAGTATCTATTTATGAAAGAGAATTGATTGACACACTCGATCTTTTGATTGGGACACCCTCAAATGTATAATCTGTTAAACCAACACTACAACTATTTAATGCACAGTTTAAAGTGTTTTAATCAAATTTTTGAGTGCGCAAATCATTAGCCTTTATAAAACCACTTTAGTGTTTCGACCGTCACTATAGATTCTTCTTGATAGTATAAAGAAATCTAAGTTGTAAATATATTATACAATAATTTTAACACATAAATAAAACTAAATTCTAAGTATTTTTATAAATTTGTTTATAATTACTAAATGCAGTATATTAGTTAAATATATATAATTAATAATAATCTATAACTATCTTAAAAGGAATGTGAGATTCCTCATAAGAAAATCTTAATTTTCATATATTTTTACATACTAAACAAAGCAAATTATCGATGTCACTCACACGTTATATATTATGACCTTTTGAGAAAACTTTTAATAACAAACTCTTTTACCGTTTATTAAAAAGTCATTTTGGATTCTAAATTGAAATTTTTTTATCAATTTTTTTCATAATTTAATTTCATTATGTTTTATAAAATTTTGGTTATAAAAGGCATCGGTTTGTTCATGTTGTTTCCTGCTCATGGTTATAAAGGGAACAATGAAGATGAAGCTAGAGGTTGAGGTTGAGGTGGGCAAAAACTAACCCGGCTAAAAAAGGTCAAAGGGAAAGTCAAACTTTCTTGGTCAAAATGATGAGGTGAAAATATGTATATTGGACATATATTAATTTGTAATATCTAATGGTTAAATTTAAAAAGTACATGGAGTATTTGTGGCTTTAACCCTATCAATTTAGTCCTCGTGCATGCTCACTTTTTGTATTTTGTTTTTGGAAGTTGGGGAATTGTTAACATACCCAATGAAACTTGTATATTTACATATTTTCTCAAAGTATAAGTTTTTAATGCATGATTACAGTGTTGTTTAAGCAAATTTTGAGGAAATATGTAAATATAGAAGCTTCACCGGGTATATATGCATTGCGCCGAGAAAGTTCTCCCTTATTTTGTCCCAGTCCATTATTTTCACCAACGTCCGTTAGTTTATGTAAGTTTTAACCCTCACGTCCATCCAGAGGCGGAGCCACGGGAGGGGCACGGGGGGCACGTGCCCCCCCTCCGGAAAATTTTGCAGTGCAATTTTTTTGGTGTTTTTGAGATATTTTCAAGATGTGCCCCTCTTATAAAGTGTCTGAAATGATTTAATCGAAAGAAATAATGGGGAAGAAAGAAAAGAAAGAATGGGGAAGAAGATATACGTATTAAAGAAGATGACTTATAAAATAGTAGTACTAAGAGCATCTCCAATGCTCAAAACACCAAAAGCTTTTTACATTTTTAAAAAGTCTTTACAAAGGCTTTTTACCATTGTGATAAAGGGTTTTACAATAGCTTTTCTAAAATTTGTAAAGAAGACTTGGGCAACTCCAAGTCATTGAGAAAAAGCTATAACTATGGATGATTGTTTGCATTTATTACATTAAATGTAATCTCTTTATAAAAATCTTGCATTTAATAAAAAAAGTCATTATGACTTTTCCCCATTGTATATGCTCTAATAAAATATAACAGCGTTATATTCGAGAAGGAAAAAGTATACAAGTAACTTTTGTTTTGGATTTGGAAATCACGTGGGCTGACCGGCTTATAGCATATGTGTTCACTTTCAAAGTGTTTTTTTTATCTTTCATATAAAATGTTCTTACCCAATCCTTCTACTTATTTTGCTACACATATAATCATATAATATTTATTTTTTATATTTATTATCTATTCAGATCTTAACCTTCAATTTCGACACATGTCAAAATCTAATGTGTAGAAAGATTTTTAGAAGGTTTTTTTTAGGAAGAATTAGCATTTTTGTTTTCATATTTATGTAATTTGATTATTTTATATAATTGGCTAAATATACGAATGAGATCAAATCTAGTTTGCAAATAGCACTTTTTGTTTATTTTTATTTAGCTTAGGCCTGTGACGATAATGACCGGGTTCGATCTAAAAAAGTATTCGTTACAGTAACTTTTTTTTTCTCTCGCAATCTAAAACGATTTTTTTTACATCAGAACGACCTACACTATAAATATTTTACACAAACACTTACGCAACTAGATCGCATAGACTGCTACTTCCCTCCTACGACCGAGTTACAACTTGATCGCCACAACGGTGCGACCGGGTTCGACAACAGGTCGACCGAGTCGTTGCGACTAGGTTAAAAAAAAAAATTGCCCCCTCTCAAAATATTTTCTGGCTCCGCCCCTGCGTCCATCATACTTTCATTTACTCTTAAAATTTAGAGCTAACTACATTTTTGTTCATTGTGTTTTACCGAGTATCTCGCTTTTAATCCAATTTTTAAATTCTGAGTTTAGTACTATGTTCAGTCCAAGTTTCATAACATCGTTATTTTTCTATGTTTGACTGGTAACTAAAAAGATATCTTTATCACTCCATAAACTACCACACTTACCTCTTTCTCTTCTTTTATTATTGTAAATTTTATTTATTTCTAGTAAAATGATGTTCTTATAAACATATTAGTAACTAGTAATAATCAAATTAAAATAAAAGTGAAAAAAGTAAAATATATAAGTAAACTGTTATATATCTTGTTAAAAGATAATGGAGAAACATTATGTCTCGCTATGCATATTTTTAACGCTCCGTGCCAAACACACTTTAAAGTCCATTTTCATATTACAATAAGTTTTGAAAGAAAGCTAGCTTAATTAACTTTCCATCAATCTAATATCATAGATGGGGGTGAGAGAGGCTCGAACTCGGGACGACTCAAAGTTAACTATGAGACCTACGCGCTAGCCTACTGCGCCACCACCCCTTTTGTTTGTCACAATTCTAATTAGTTTATTTTCATTTTGAAAAGTAAATTTAAGCAAGGTAAAACATGCCTGGATGGTTTTCAGGAATATTGTGTTTTGAAGGAATTATCAGAGTCTGCACTAGGCACTTGCAAAGTGAACCCTGAACGTTGATCACATAAATTGTTTCATATACGCATTTCTTAGGATCAGGCGATCAGCAAAGGGGACGTATTTGCTTCAAAACTTTAGTTATACAAAGGCACTCGTCTGCCTAAACTTACATCTTCGTTCTTTACTATTAACAACTTTTGTGTAATCTGCTTGGACATATTACAATGACTAGGCCAAACATCTCTTATGTTCTTTAGCATGTCAACGAGTCTCTCGTCTTACTGATCCTCGTATGCAAGCTGCCTTGCTGTTTTTTATAGCTTAAAGGGTGTGTTTCAAAAATGTGTAGGAAATTAAAGTGAATTTGGCAACTGTTATATCATATGTGTGTGAGTTTGTATAGTTTGAAACAAAGGCTATTGGCAGAGTCCTTTGTACGAGTATTAAGTTTCAAAAGGGTGTAGTATTACTAATACGAGTATTAAGTTTGAAACAAAGGCTATTGGCAAAGGTTATAGCCTTGAAGAGTTTTATACTTATAAGCCTATGAACCACTATGTACAAGTTGTTGAATTAGCGACTATTTGTAGTTAGTTTACAACAACCCAGATTGGGGTGACAAATCACGACATGGCCTGAAAGGCTACACATATAAACGGTCTACGCAGGTTCTGGTTGTAAACTTGCAACGACTCATGGCAGATTCAGCATTCCTGGTTAAAAAGGACTTGGTGCACAAGTTGTATAACTGTGATATAAGTCTTCATAAGGATTAAAACAACCTCCTTTATGCAACGTAATCATGAATTATCCAAATTTCTTACTAGTTTGGCTATTTCTGCAGTCCAGTAATAAGTAGTCCTTGTTTGTGAAGAAGTTTTGTGCTGACTTTACTGCAGTCCTAGTTTGCAGAATTCACCTTCAAAGACTTGGGACTCGCAAAATATATCCTTGGTATGGAGTTGTGCAGAATTGATCAGGGTGCTTATCCCAATCAAAGAAAGAACGTATTTGATCTTTTGAAGGATTCTGTCTTAACGCACGTCTTCTCCTTAGCCTAATTCGGATTCTTATAGAATGTTTAATTGATTGGCTGCTTTATCTTGCTATGTCCAGACCACACATCTCTTGTCTTACTGATCTTTGGATGCAGGCTGCCTTACATTTTTTTGATATTTAAAGGGAGTGTTGTTTCAAAAGGGTTTTAGTCATATTGATACGGTATCCTGCTTGGTAGACAGGAATCAAAGTTGTGATGGAATAAGTCATTTCATTGGAAGTAAAATTTGTCACCTGTTTTGAGTTGTGGAATGGAATGAAACTTCTGTCATTTCTTCCGCATAATCAAAATGCGGAAACATTCCTTCCATTACGACATAACAACTAAACAACAGTAATGACTCATATTTCAGTACCATGTCCATCCCATTATATTGTCATTCCATTCCGTCTAACCAAACAAAATTGCAGTGACTTCTTATTTTACGACTTCTATTCCTACGTACCAAACACTACGTTATGCATCAGAGGGTGAATCTAAGATCTTAAACAATTATGGACCAGAAAACAGAAACAATCGGCATAAATCTACTTATTTGCATACAGTACAGAACAAAAGTTCATATGAAGCACAATCAAGAGTGAACATATAATCATCGATGATTCGTAAAGTGAAATAATGTATTTATATTGATCAAAATCAGTAAATGTAATTACAAGGATGAACAACAACATTCATGAACAAACACATACATTATTCCTCAATGGAATATATGTCCAAATTAACTATCCGAAAACAATATGAGGAAAATTTCCTCTTATTCAAACGAGTTTGTGTTATGGAAACAAAAAAGAATCGGCAAAAAAGCTTACTTTTGTTGTTCAACTTTAGCTCGAATCTTTTCTTCCAAAACAGATATTTCAGTCTCAAGACTAAACATTCTGTTCAGGGCATGCATATTCTCGAGAGTCTCATCCAAAGTCCTATCATCACTTCCGTCATATCTCAAATGCTGCAATGGACCATGAAGAAGCTTGTTGACTATACCACGGCTCAGAGTTTCAACGGCTTTTCTTGTATTGTTGTTTACGTCACCTATTTTCTGCAAGCATTTTTCTAAATCACTGGTTCTGATTCTTTCAGCATATGCTCTTAATTTCCTGATTGTAGGAACGGTTTCTAGTGAATCTCTCCATGCTTCAAATAGTACTAATTCTTCATCGATGATGTTTTGAGCTTCCCTTGCTTTTCTGAGCCTGTCTTCTCTGTTAGCAGCCACAACTTCTTTCAAATCGTCGACGTTGTATGCATTTGTATTCTCGAGATCTTTAACACAAGATCCCACGTTTCTTGGAACTGAAATATCAATAAAGAGACGCTTTCCACCAACATCGGCACTCACAGGTGGTAGATCAATCACATTTTCTTTTAAAAACAAAGGAGTTTCAGAAGAAGTGCTTGTGAAAATCACATCGGCTTCACCAGCACAAGTCATCATATCGTCAACTGATCTGTAAATGATTTCAATATCCTTAAACTCTTCACGAAGTGCATTGACTTTTTCTATGGATCTATTCACAAGTCACAACCACGATTTTTGTGCACCCTTTTGACACTATGTGTTTTATCACGAGCTTTCCCATCTTACCAGCTCCTATGAGCAAGACTCTGGCAGTTGTATGAGCTGATTGAGGAAGCTTCATTAGCGCAAGTTCAACTGCAGCTGAACTTACTGAAACTGCTCCTTCTGCAATCTTGGTCTCGGTTCTGACCCGTTTCCCAACCATGATGGCATGCTTGAACAGCCCACTGATGTTTCTTCTGAAGCCTGCAACTCCTTGACTGACTTTACCAACCTGTTTTACTAAGGATTTGGCCTTCTTCAAGAACCAAGGATTCGAGTCCTGCTGATACCTCAAAGATGTGGTGTGTTGCGTCTTTGTGAGACACAAAGGTTGTAATTAATGTGATGCGTATTCTGTTAATAGTCATATTATCATCTGTATCTGCATTCTTTCTTTGCTTAAGCCTTTGATATGCGCACATACAACTTATGTATCCACTCACAGCATACACAAACCCGTTTGACTCTTTTGTTAAAATGACTATTCTAACCCAATTTATAGAAACAATTGTTTTACTGAAAATACAACCGACGAATTAGTATTCCTGTATCATCCTAAAACCCCATCAAACATCTAATAAAACCATCAAAGCCTTCTGGCTAGACTTATCTTTATAGTAATATAAACTAAATAATAAAGACTAATGTGATACCTACAACTTGATCTCGACACCTTGCAATATAACACCATCATCGTTGTTAATGAATGATAGAATCTGACTCATCAAGCAAAAGTAGCGTTAGCGTTTTCATATATGACCCCACATGGAAGTACGCACCTTGGGTTCTGTTAATCCCAACACCTTTTATATGCCCTGACGAGGGTTCGTAAACTTCAATGCTAGACCCTTCACCATTATCATCATCTAGTTCAATTACAACTTCACCATTGTTCCTAAACCCTAATACGTTACGGTACAACGTCTTACCGTCAACCTTAACAGTATATATCTTAGTAAACGGTTTATTAAGTATATATCTTAGTAAACGGTTTATTAGCACCGCCTATCCTTGTCCACACACCGCAAACCCACTCCCCACCCTCATCACAATACTCAAGTAAACCAAGTGAGTCATTCACTTTTGCGACATATAGATCATCTAAATGTACCATACTCTCCGGAAGACACACCTCTCCAAACTTCTCGCTCTTCAAATCAAACGAGATTACAATATTTAGTGGAGATTCGCGATTATAATAATAAGCATCGAAATATATAACCCCGTCTACAAACACCTGACCGCGCGACAAATGGAATGATTTAAAAGGCGCACCCGTATACACAGGTTTCCAAGCACGTGTACTTAATGTAAAAACATCAACCTCCCACATACCGCTTGTCGCAACAACACTAATGTTAACAAGCTTAGGGTCACTAGTATCAGGACAAACACCAAAACCAACAACAAGATACCCTGCTTTTGCGGGAGGGAAAACAATACCAACAGATTTCCTAATACTAGGATTCCAAATAACAGCCATTCTAGTTCTCGCATCTACTAGGCGTCCGTAAAAAAATAACAATCCGTCAACGGAACAGAGACTTAATGTTACCCTTAATAAGCTCAGGGACTTTGAGGCAGTTAAGGAAAACTTTTGTTGGGGGAAAGTATTGTTATCGATAATGGAAGTATATGTTTTGACAGTATCAAACTTGTAACTTACAAGTAGATGATGCTGCGGGTTCGTGTGATTGACGTGGTAGGTTTTTATGAATTCCGGGTCGTCGATGAAAGACTTCCACTGTTTAGAGACTGATCGGAATTGAACTAGTGATTTGACGGGAAGCCTTTCTATGATTTGTGATTGAATATCGAAAGGTATGTTATCCGACATTGTTATTTTGACAAGTAGGGATTAAAGCTTCACGTCCTTTAGTGCCCGATTAGATGAGACAGTTCCTTCTTTAACAAGCTGTTAATTAAAATTAATCAAAACTGTAAGTGACATTGCACATATAAAAGGTGTTTGTTTCGTCTTATATGTGAGCTTGTGAGCTTATTTGATTCCGGCTTATATTTCATAAGCCACAATTTTGTTTTTGTGGCTTATTTTGAGACTTCATAAAACTCCATCATATAATAATAAACTTATATAAGCCCCTAAGTCTCAAAATAAGCCTATAAATTGAGGCTTGTGATATATAAGCCGAAATGAAATAAGCTCATAAGCTCATATAACAGTATTGTAAATTCTAAAAGGGTGTTTGGCAATGCAGTTTAAAAGTGAAAATGTGATTATTTTAGGAAGCAATGAATCGGTAAATAATGAATATTTGTGAAACACAAACAGCTAATAATTTGTATGACTATCTCCTGCAGACTGGTTGCGTTAAAGCTAATCTTAGTCGAAATGAAAGTTTAGATAAGCAAACCCAATGAGACAGAAGCCATCACCAAAAGTCTCAAATTAAGTTGTTTTGGAGAAATCTGATAAACATCCGATTGGTTACTTATTACATTCGATCGGGGTTAATGCAAGCGGAGTATGTTATTAGGACTCGTTTGGTTAAAGGGTTTGGGTATTTAAATGTTTATCAACAAGAATGGAAGTGCTTAATAATCAGCTAGTGAAACTTACTAAAAAAGAAAGTATAAAATAAGGAAAGCAAACACCAAAGGTATCTGATTCTCATAATTACAAATCGCATAATCTAGGAAGTATATACGACAGAAAGCATAAATAACCAAAAGGCAGCAAGATGTTTACAGGAAACTGGATAAGCTAATAAGCCGAAATCAAATGAGGCAATATCAAGCAGAAATTGGTGATACTAATAAGTAATAATACATTAAATAAGCTAAACAACAAATATCACCAATTCATGTTTTAAAGAATCATATTATCAAATCCAATGAACTACGAGTAATAAAATACAGTAACAGAAAGTGAGAGAAACCTGTTAGAAGATAAAAATAAGAAAACATAATACTAGCAAACCCAAACCCCTGTTATCTTATTCTCATCGTTTCATATAAAACAAGCAAACCCAAACACCAAACCAAAGTATCCTATTAATTGATTAAACTGTCTAACAAACAATGATAAATTTTCTTAAAAAAGAAATGTTAAATGTCAGACAAACCTGATTATTAATCACTTTAATTATATGAATAAGGTATCTGACAATAAGACAAACAATAATAAATTAAATTTCCTAGTAATAAAATAAGACAAACCTGTTAGTTAGTTAGTTAGTTAGATAAGATTAGATAGCGGCGGCTAAAGAGATGAAGAAGAAATTGGGGATACTACTATTTTATTTCTGGAAGTATTTCACTTTTGATCTGATTTTGAAAAAAGGTCAATGAATGTTTGGTCCAATTTTTATAGCCTTTTAAGGTTTTTTTTTTTTAACTAAGGCGTAAGGTATTTCGACCAATGTTTTAAAACCCGGGTTTTTAGTTGACCCGGTCGAGTGACCAGTTTACCGGGTTACCGGTTGAACCAACGAGGAATTATATTATCATTTAATAATACATAACTTGTCGTTCAAAAAAAATAAATAATACATAACTTAGAAAAAAAACAAGATATGTTTGAACCCTAGCAATATCATGTTTCTATCAAAATCTGAATAACACAAGTTTAAATCAATTTAAAAAACTAGAAGCAAAAGAATATAGAAATCAGGTACAAAGGTTCGCTCAGGTATAAAACAATCAATCTATCATGCCAAAAATTGGGATTCAGAACGAGGAATTATATTATCATCATCGCAAAACCATTATACCATTCAAAAAGCAAAACAGAAAAAGAGGCTCAGACACGCACAAATTCGGTCATCAAATGATGATGCTTTTCTAAATGAATAGAAAAAGCATAACATAATCAGCATCGAGAAATGTTTTTTTTCATCATCGCCAAAACAATATTCATAAAAAAAAAAAAAACCAAAGCGATTGATTGATTTATAAAAAGCAGATGTCGATCTTAGAGTTTGACGGTAGGATGTGACCCTATGGATGGTTTAAATACATATATGAAGAAGAACCCTAATTGTATTAAAAGCCCAATAAGCTGTTTGCATCATCAAAAATAATCCGGAAAATTGGGGCTTGTTATATATAAGCCGAAATGAAATAAGCGCATATAAGAAACACTATTGTAATATCTAAAAGGGTGTTTGGCATTGCAGTTAAAAAGTGAAAATCTGATAAGTTTAGGAAGCAATCAATCGGTTTTAGTGTATGCAAGAAATCTAATTCTGTTTAACTGAATATTTAGGGGTAAGCTTACATGCAAATCCGTAAATAAATAATATTTGTGAAACAATAGCAGCTAATAATCTGTATCACTTGGTCGAAATGAAATTTTTAAAAAAAAGCAAAACTCAAGCAGCTAATAATTTGTATCACTATCTCCTGCAGACCCAAACCCCTATTATCTTTATTCTGATCATTTCATATAATTGAGGTACTTAATAATTAGCTAATGGTAATAAACTTATAAAAGCCCACAAGTCTAAAAAATAAGCAGTAAAATTTGGGGCTTATGATATAGAAGCCGAAATCAAATAAACTCGTAGGCCCACATAACACAATTGTAATATCTAAAAGTGTGTTTGGCAATGCTGTTTAAAAGTGAAAATGTGATTATTTCAGCAACCAATCAATCGGTAAATAAATAATATTTGTCAAACACTAGCAGCTAATAATATGATTCTGATTATTTCATATCAATCACATAATCCAGGAACTTAATTGGACGGAACCAAATGTCTCCAATTAAGGGTTAAAAGATAGTTTAAAAAATATTGAAATATAAAAGAGATTGAAAATGGAGATCGAGTTGGTGCATTATGTATAATAAAGAGGAAAAATAAAAATTATATAAAGGGTGTTTGGCAAAGCAGTTAAAAAGTGAAAATGTGATTATTTTAGGAATCAATCGGTAAATAAATAATATTAACAGCTAATAATAATTTGTATCACTATCTCCTGCACACTGGTTGCGTTAAAGCAAATCAGCTAATAATGAATCTTATTAAAAAAAAAAGTATTATAAAATAAACAAACCCAAACCCCTATTATCTGATTCTGATCATATCATATAATTGAAGTGGTTAATTATCAGCTAATAATGAATCTTATTAAAAAAAAAAGTAGTACAAAATAAGCAAACCCAAACACCAAAGTATCCTATTAAAGTGTCTAACAAACAAACAAATTAATCAACGATGATGATTAGTAAGGTATGTGACTAGACAAACAATGTTAAATTTTCTTAAAAAAGAAATGTTAAATGTCCAGACAAACCTGTTAGTTAGATTAGATAGCGGCGGCTAAAGAGATGAACAGGTGTGTGTGTTTGTTTATTTAAGGTTATTCATTTTGTGGCTGGTTTTATTATAAATTTTTTAATTTAATGTCGGATATATCTATTTAGTCCTTGTACATGTCCTAAACAACAACAATATAATATCAAATTTTCTAATTTACAATTTTATTTTTGTGCCTACTTTATAAGGTTATTTGTACTTTATCATTTTATTCTTTCGTTTAGATAAACATATTAGACGCTCATCTTCTTCTGCAGACATGGTTTGCAGATGAAAAGGTAAAATCTCATAAAAAACAAACTAGGCCTAACAGATACTAGATGAAGATGGTGTTTGTTTAAGGTTATTTGCATTTTATTTTCTTTTTTTGAACTTTATATTTTGTCCCCTCCATCTTTTTCGCCAACATCCATTTGTGAGGGTACTTTTATCATTTACGCATCTTTTCTTTCATACTTTAATTTACTTTTTTATTTTAGAGCTAACTACATTGGTCGTCGTATTTTTTTACGTTTTCATCCTTGTTTTTTTATTAGTTTTTTTTAAAATTTTTAGTTTTTTTCCTATTTTCTTTTGTTTACATCCATACAAAACGTAAAAGAATGTATCAAAAATTATAAAAGCGCATAAAAAACGTACCAAAATGTAAAAATCGTATAAAAAGGTATAAAACGTTACTAAGGTACAAAAAGTAAAAAAAAAATACAAAAATGGAAAAAGAAGAGGATGTTTGTTAAAATCTGCCCAGTAAGCATTGTTTAACTCATACCTCACACGGGCACACGTGGGGAATTCTCCCTGGAAACCCCTTTGGGGGCTGGGTTTGCCCGCTATGCGGAGCTCGAACTCGGGGTGCTCGTTGAAATATTGCGAGTAGGCTTCCGTTAATTATTTGCCGTTTCCAAAAAAAAGCATTGTTTATAAAAACCCAAATAATAAATGTGTTTCAAAAACTTCTAAATAAGCTAAAAAAAATTATAAATTAGAATCTAATTATTACTATCCTGGCAAAAGATAATTGAGGTGAGAGGCTCGAACCCTCGAGCTTAGGATAACTCAAAATTTGCTATGAGACAACTGCGCCACCACCCTTTTGTTCTGTTTCTTCTTAATTCTTTTGAAAAGTAAATTTAAGCTAAGGTAACATCGGCTAAATATTATCTTGGCATTCAGTTGTGCAGAACGCCTTCTCCTTAGCCTTGAATCGTAAACTTTCGTTATACAAAGGCACTCGTCTGCCTAAACTTACATCTTCGATCTTTACAATTAACAAGTTTTGTGTGATCTGCTTCGATTATCAATATTACAATGACTAGGCCAAACATCTCTTTGTCTTTACCTGCAACTCAAAACTAACCCCGAGTTATACCATTCATAATGGACATCTCTGAGACCCGAATAATTAAGAAAGACTTGCGAAAAGAAACTCCTAAAACTCAAAAATTCGCACTAAGGAGGAAAATCTTTAATTTTTTGTCTTGAATCCCAGACCAAACCCACTCCCCAAGTTTTAGGAAGAGCCTAGGTGGTCAACTGCTCTAAGGCAGTTAGGTTTGTCTTACCTACAATTATTATCATGTGTTATCTTTCTAAGGCTACCTGCAACAATGATCTTGTCCAACTTTGACACGTCATCGTTCTCTCTCGTGCGACCTAGTGCGACCAATTTGCCTCAACAAAGCGACCTAGTTTAATTTTTTTATTTAAATCATTTTTTTCTCTTTATAAATACCACATTTTCACACACAAAATTTTCACACACAACGTTCAGTATTTTCCCACACAACTGTCTGTATTTTCACACACACTTTCAGAAATCAAAATGGCATGCTCTTTTCCACACACTGTTGACGAGATTAAGGTTGTGATTCATAAACAAATAATTCAACAACAACGTCGCTAGGATGCACTTATGACGTTAGCCTATGATTTCGATATTGCGTACGAAGATAAAACGAGATTGCGCACAACATGTGAGAAATGTCGTGATCTTTCCCCTAGAGAAACGTCATTTAATCGACACGCTTCTAAGTAATGAATCTGATAACGATTCCAACATCCGAAGATCTTTGTTTAGAAAGTCGATAAAACTGGAGGCTCGAATTGAAAAAAATACTGAATGGCTGAATAACTTGGGATCTTCATCCCAAACTCATATCGATTCTTCATCCCAAACTCACACAAGTCATATCGGTTCTTCATCACAACAACAACGACGCTGAAATGATTCTCCCGGTCTACCGTATCAAATTGCAAATGACTCAAATGGCTTACTTACTGACAATGATGTGTATCAACTATACCTAGATCAAAAAGTATTGAGACAAACACTGGCAGAATAAGAAAGGACACAAAGGGAGCTGGAGGTGAAAATTAGGGCCGAAGAAGATTACCAAAAGACAATCCGTCGAGAGTTACCTAGTCTGTCATCAGATTCAGATCCGGAAAGTGACTAATCGTATTATGTATTTTTATTTTATCTACCTAGTAGTGTATTTCCTTTCCTATTGCATTTGATGTAAAACTTGTAAATTTCAGGTTTTGATTATGTCAACATTGTGTACGTCACCTCATGATATCTATATATTTATTCTATCACCTTTGCATGAAATCCTTTGAACAATCATATGCATCACATGAGCATACATCATTCTAATCATCTGAACAGGGAAACAACTATATCACAATTTTTATTGTGACCATGAGTATTTTAATCATAAAAGCATGACCACATTTGTATGACTATATTTCAATAGCATACTGGACAACAAATGATCTATTGTAAAGGACTTTAAGTCATCTGAACATATGATCACTTGTATACATCCCATTGATTTTCTAAAAATCCAACGTCATGATCACAATTAATGACTGGCTATTTATATATATAAATATTTTTAAGTTGGATAGTTTATATATATTTTTCACGCTATAATTGACTTTAAACTACGATGACAATTACTTTTACACATGAACACTACAATAAATCATTTTATATTTCTTTTATATATTTTTGTCATAATAAAAATCACCTAAGGACCATACTTTCACCAAAGGCCCTAAACGTAACCAAAATTACTTAACTCAAACGTACTCACATATTATTATAACCTTAACTCACTTAACACTCACCTGGACACGAAAATTAAACACAAGCATACCCTATACTTTTATTAAGCCGTATATATTAACATATATACTTACCCATAACCTTTTATACCAAAACTCTTACCCTCCTTACCAAGTGTCTAGACTATACACTAATTATAACACTTAGGTATACACATTACATGAATTTTACTTCCCTTTGACTAGAAAACTATGAAACCGCCGGTTTCAATAGAAAACTATGGGGACTTGTACATTTTTGGGCAATTAAGGTTAGAACTAGATACACTATTTGGAGAACTATGTCACACATCCATTCTTGTTACCCCTAGCCGTGTATACTCACTCCACCACACACCAAAACTTTGTACAACATGCCATTAAATGAAAAACACTCAAAACTTACCTTTTGTCCCCTTTGAATCCTTATGGGAGACGGCTAGAATGACCACAAGGGTCATATGTACATCAACCCTCATTAAAACATGTACTTCATGGTACCTCCCAAAAACTCACTAAATCTATACAAAACCCTCTTTCTTGCCGTGTCCTACCCCAAACCACATTTCCCATTCTACTCTTGGATATTTATGAACTAGCTACACTCATTCACCCTCACACCACAAATTTCGGATCAAGAACACTCCCATATATCACCTTGAGCTAACCAAAAATCCTCCATCTCATTTACTACCAAATCTTTGTTCTCCAAGCATTGAAGTCTAGCATTCAAGGCTCCTAGGACTCGTCTAGAAGCAAACCGACGCCAACACCACTTCCTTTGTCACCATTTTGATCAAACAAGTAAGTAAGACTACACTAGACCTATTTCCATCATTCTTTTACTTTCCATCTCATAACATGCATGTATAAGCTTAGGAAATGAACCTAGGTTGCCATGCATACGTAAAACCTCCATGAAATGCCATCCATATGACATATAATCCACGACTTATATAATGGATAAACATTTCGTGCCCTAGAATCCTTAACCATGTCCTAACATGTTGGACACCTTGCTTAAAAACCCTAGAAACGAACTAGTTATAAATGAGTACCTTAAAAATGTGTATATTGTAAAATAAGCCGAGCCACTTAGCATATATAAGCTCATATTGTTATATAAGCCACGTCATTTGAGCCTTAAAATCTATATAAGCCGAAGTTAGTACAAAAAATAAGCTAGCTTTAACAATAAAATTAATATAAGCCGAGACCTAGATGGCTTATTTAAGCTTTTAGGAACTTAAGCCTAAAAATATAAGCCATGCAAATATAAGCCGAATCTTATAAGCCTTAGAATAAGCCCATAAGCCCTCAAAATATAAGCTTAGGATTAACTAGTAAGAAAATATAAGCTTTAGTCAAAAACAATAAACTTATATAAGCCACAAAAATAAGCCGAAATATATAAGCTTAGAACTAAACTAGTTTTTGAATTAAAACATAATATAAGCCCACTAGTTAAGGCCCAATAGTAAGTAACTAACATTTACTAATTACCTTAAGTTTTTACTAAGCCCATTAACCCCTTTTTACCCCAACCAGACCCTAATGGGCCGTATAGCCCAACACTAGAAATATATAGGTACTTTTCGTGCCAAAAATGTCAAATGGTGAAAGTTAGGTCCGAAACTGAAAACTAGTAAAACTAGGTAAACAAATTCGAGACTATTATATAGTCCAAGGGGCGTTTGTGTCATTTTCGAAACTATAGGGTGACCTAAAATCAAACCGTGAGCCATAAATAAACTACAAGGACCTTTTGTGCCACTTTCGAAACTCATAACAAGCCCTAATCCCACCTTATATAAATGCCGTGGGATTGGAGGGGGTATTTTGTCATTTCTTGAAAGTTTACCAAGCCCTAGGGGGCGTTTTCATAAATTGGAATAACCAACAAGGACTAACGGTGTAAGAAACTTAACGGATGAAAACCTAAAGTTACTTTTCTAAAACAAATTATATTTACAAAGACTTATTATGGTTGTATTTAATAAAATTAATAAAACTTGTCATTTGTAAAATAAATCATTTTAGTTATTTACAAACTCTATGAAATTGACAAACCCCGTTAGCCATTTTCCTTTGAAACTTTAAAACTTAATAAAGTGTAATTTATTTCTTTATGATAAATTAAATAAGGTATAGTTACTTATTTAATTTACGACCCTTCTTTCCTTAAGCAAATTTATATACATTTATATATATATATTTTTTACTTGAACAAATATATATATATATACCTTCATTTCACTATAGGAACAAATACTTGAACCAACGTAACATTTCATAAATTGTGATCATGCATTTTTCATATGTACCATTCATCATGCATATTTATTGTTGCATTCACTGAGACATTTAAATTACTTAGGTAATTTCTCCAATTCGTGACTATACTGTGACATCATCCTCACCACCTCATTATCACTAAGGTGAGTTCATGGGCCCATCTTTACTGTTTTATAACTGGGGGAGAAAACATACAAAAACTATTTATATGCAAGCATGCACAGACAACAACAATTTATTTGCCTACTGTTTGCTCCATTCCCATGGACTGTATTAGTTAATAGTGTAGCGCGAAATGTATGGATAGATCTATTCGGGTATTGACAACACCCGGCCTGTCGTGATCAGCTGTCACGTATTGCTTAGGCCGAGCAGCAGGTTTATGTCATTGTCGGATTTAGGGAAACCTCAATCAGGATAGACCCAAATGGGCTTACTGAGAATCATGTCTAGCTTCTATTACAGGGCAGTAGGAACTACTGTAGCGTTGGGCTGTGATGTCCTGCTACCTTCGTGGTGCTTTGCATATTGATACTTTATTTAATTAATTAAACCTGTGAATTCACCAACCTCGTGTTGACCCCCACATTTTACTTTTATGTTTTCTCAGGAAAGTAAGCAGGTTCATGCATTGGATTCCAGCATTTTAGGAAGCATCATGTTGACCATCGGGCTAGGACATTATTTCTGTTTTATAATAAATGTGGTTTAAATTCGGACAAGATACTAAATGTGTACGATTAATTCATGTAATATGTTTCCAAATGATATTATGATCATTGCTCTATATGCTATGTGCTATCGATCCACCCAAGTAACACCCCAATTACTATTCCGCTGCATTTGACCAACTTGGGGGTGTTACAAAAATGGTATCAGAGCGCACAGTTATAGAGAACCAGATCAAAAACTTAAAAATTTTTAAATAGTAAAAATTTTAAACTGGACTATAACTGAACATAAAAATCAATCTAAAGAAAAATTGATTTTTGGGGAACCTATAAGTTAGGCATATGGCATTATAGAGCATGCATATTATGTGAACTAACTTCACATTGATTTATTCCCTCATGGTAAATAAATTACATAAGTATCTATTTATACTTTTGACATCATGGTTAAAAGCTTTAAAACCACATCGCATATGCATCATAAAAACTTTTTAAATTGTGTAAGTTGAAAACTTGCTCAACTTTAAAAGGTTACTTTCAGATATCATGACGACGCCCACTATTGTTACTACTTTCGAGGAGCTTATGGTTCCTACCATCACACCTTTGTCACCGACGTTAGTACTAGCTGGACCTGCTTCTGATACAGAGTCCAGAGATGACCAGCAGGACGGGGTCATCATACTCACAGATTCACCTACTCCTTCACCACCCACTGCATCTCCTACTACACCACTACTTGTAGTACCTGCATCCCCTCCTAGAGAGGTGGACCAGGTCGTACCTTCTCTACCATCCTTACCGCCACCTTCTGTACCTAGCACTTACCCCACCAGTGTCTTGCCACCTCGTAAGAGGAGACATGACGCTATCCCGGACTCGACCTATGAGGTTGGAGAGGGATCAGGAGCCGGGCAGGCTAGACTTAGTGCCCTTCAGGCACAGGTCGATGCACTCACGGCCCGACTGGCACATGACACCACTCTTATCCACTCTCTGCTACAGGCGGACCAGCAGGGTCGCGCCATGCTCCAGGAGAGACTTGACTCTCTCTACTGGGCAATAGCCGGGGAGTCGTACACCACCCGGGAGACCATACACTGGCTATTGGATGAGGTAGCTTACCTCCGTTACCGCTTAGCTTCACTGGAGAGTCATTCCTACGAGACTCGAGCCGCCATCTACACACAGGAGGACACCTTTAGGACCTTCGTGGATTTGACAGATCTCCGTCATCAGGGGATCACTACAGAGACAGAGCAGTTACGGAGTGCCGACACTGCACGTCAGCAACAGCTACTAGAGGTTTTGAGATACACCAGAGAGACCCGGAGTGCCGTGATCCGTATGCAGGACGAGCGTGCACCACCAGCTGGACCATCTGCACCTACAGGCAGCCATACTAGTGTAGGGTAGATTTTTAGTTGTACATCATGACAAGCACTGAGTTGCATCTCAGCTCGCATGATTTATCTCTTTTGTACTTGTATTCCTTTCAGTTGTATTCGTAGTACCTAACCTTATTAGGTAGGATATCTTTTGGTTGTATTACAAACATATGTACCACTATTTCAGATAGGTTGCTATGACCCTGTCTTAGATCGGTTGTACTTGTACTATACTGTTGTTTGCCAGAAATAGCATGTTACCGTCCGCTTGTTTGTTTACATTTATATTATTATGAACTCTTAACGGATTATCAAATTTGTTGTGAATTCTATGCATAAACATTACCCATGCAGTTTAATATAACCATCTTTTATCCGCTAACAAATCTCAGTTTTTCTTATTAATATAGAAAAATGCCACCAAGACGCGCACGCCCAAACCCCGCAGAAACACCTGCGACGACTATATCTGATGCACAACTCAGAGTACTGATTGAGCAAGGCATTATTGACGCCTTAGCTGCCAGGGAAAACCGCCCCAGCGGAACCCATGGAGACAGTGAAAACTCTAATAACCGAAACCGCGAAGCTCGAGGATGTACTTACCCTGACTTCCTAAAGTGCAAGCCCAGCTATTACAAGGGCAAGGAAGGGGTAGTCGAGCTCATGCAATGGTTTGAGAGGACTGAGACTGTGTTTCGTATTAGTGACTGTACTGAAGAGAACAAGGTGAAATTCGCCACTTGTACACTTTTGGAACATGCACTCACGTGGTGGAACTCACAAGTTGCTACCCTCGGACACGATGGAGCCTATGGGATGACATGGACTGCATTGAAGGAAAAGCTTACCATGAAATACTGTCCACGTAGTGAAATCAAAAAGCTGGAGATTGAATTATGGAACCTCAAATGCACCAACTTCAATATTACGGGTTACAACCAGAAGTTCCAGGAACTAACTTTGATGTGTACCCGTATGTACCCAAAAGTGTCGGATAAGATAGAGAAGTACGTTAGTGGACTTCCAGACTCTGTTCATGACAGTGTGCTTGCATCTCGACCTACTACCATCGAGAGTGCCATTGAGTTTGCCACAGAATTAGTGGACAAACGTGGTCGTGATCATATGATTAGACAAGCAGAGCACAAGAGGAAAGTCGATGATAACTACCGTCATCATCCCCAGACTCAACAGCCCAAGAGGCAGGGTTTAGGTCAAGTCTACAATGCTGTTTCCTCAGGATCACCACCATACGTGGGAAACAAACCAAAATGCTCAAAGTGTAACTTCCATCACTACCCCACTGTTGAATGCCAAAGACCAGAGCAGGGCAGTGCATATGTTCCGATCAATAGGAACAACTTCAGTGCCAACAATAAGCCCCACAACGGCAACAGGCAGAATTCCCGTGGAAGTGGATACCAAGGAATCCGCCAGCTCACTGGCAGTGGAAACATGGCTCGTAAGGAGATCCGTTGCTTTGGTTGTGGAGAGATGGACACATCAGACCTGACTGCCCAAAGCGTAAGAATGAAAGCCAAAGCGGAGCATCCGCCAGAGTTTATGTCATAGGAGAAAACAGGACCAACCCCGACTCCAATGTAGTTACTGGTACGTTCCTTCTGAATAATCGCTATGAAAATATTTTATTCGATATGGGAGCCGATAGGAGTTTCGTATCCACAGAGTTTAGTAGCTTACTAGGCATTTTACCAACCCCATTAGATAACTGTTACAGAGTCGAATTAGCAGACAGAAAGATCATTGAAACTAATACCATCATAAGAGGCTGTACTTTAAACCTTCAGAATCACCCATTTGATATTCAATTAATACCCATAGAACTAAGCAGTTTCGATGTCATCATTGGTATGGACTGGTTAGCCAAATATCATGTAACCATTGTGTGTGACGAGAAACTAGTCCGTATACCATGGGGAAACGCAGATCTAATTATCCGAGGAGACGGAAATTCGGATAAAACAGACACTAGGTTGAGTGTGATCTCGTGTACCCAAGCCCAGAAATATCTACTAAAAGGATGTCCTATCTTTTTAGCACATATTTCTAAAACAGACAAAGAAGAAGAACCCAAGGAGAAACATATCAAGGATGTACCCATCGTCCGTGATTATCCTGAAGTCTTTCCAGACGACTTGCCAGGATTACCTCCGACTCGTCAAGTTGAATTTCAAATAGACTTGGTGCCAGGAGCTGCACCTGTAGCAAAAGCACCCTACCGTTTAGCACCTACCGAGATGAAAGAACTCGCGAAACAACTCAAAGAACTGTCAGACAAAGGCTTTATCAGGCCCAGTTCCTCACCTTGGGGAGCCCCAGAATTGTTTGTCAAAAAGAAAGACGGTTCTTTCCGAATGTGCATCGATTACAGAGAACTGAATAAGTTAACCGTGAAAAACCGCTACCCGTTACCAAGAATCGACGACCTATTTGATCAGCTGCAAGGATCAAGCGTGTACTCCAAGATCGACTTGCGATCCGGGTATCACCAATTGAAGGTTAGAGAAGAGGATATACCAAAGATAGCTTTCAGAACACGATACGGTCATTATGAGTTCCAAGTCATGCCATTTGGACTGACCAATGCACCAGCCATATTCATGGATCTCATGAATCGAGTATGCAGACCCTATCTCGATAAGTTCGTGATAGTGTTTATTGATGACATCCTCATCTATTCCAAGAATGAGCAAGAACACGGAGAACATCTGACTCAAGTACTAAAACTGCTTAAGGAAGAAAAGTTGTACGCAAAATTCTCAAAGTGTGATTTTTGGATCCCTAAAGTACACTTTCTCGGTCATGTGATTAACGACAAGGGAATCCAAGTTGACCCCGCGAAAGTCAAATCCGTGAAAGATTGGGCATCTCCCACGTCGCCGAAGGAAATTCGTCAGTTCTTAGGTCTTGCCGGTTACTACCGACGATTTATCGAAGGTTTCTCTAAGATTGCCAAACCAATGACCAAGCTCACCCAGAAAGGTATAAAGTTTGTGTGGGAAGAAAAAGAAGAAGCTGCATTCCAGACCATCAAACAAAAATTGTGCAGTGCACCTATTTTAGCCCTACCAGAAGGTAACGAAGACTTCGTTGTCTACTGTGACGCCTCGCACAAAGGTTTGGGAGCTGTGTTGATGCAGAGACAGAAAGTGATTGCTTATGCTTCGAGACAACTGAAGAAGCACGAGCAGAATTACTCCACCCATGATCTAGAACTTGGATCCGTAGTTTTCGCCTTAAAAATCTGGAGGCACTACCTGTACGGGACCAAATGCACAGTTCATACTGATCACAAGAGCTTGCAACACATTCTAGATCAGAAAGAATTAAACATGAGGCAACGTCGTTGGATAGAATTACTCAGCGACTACGACTGTGACATCAAATACCACCCAGGAAAAGCAAATGTAGTCGCAGATGCACTAAGCCGAAAGGGAACTGATCCTCCCATGAGAGTTCGAGCCTTAGTCATGACCATTAATTTGGACTTACCCAAACAGATATTAGAGGCTCAACTCCAAGCACAGAAGCCCGAGAATATCGGAAAGGAAGACATAGGAGGAATGCTTAGGACGGACCTAAGCAAGGAAAAGTTAGAGGCTAGAACGGACGGAACGTTGTGTCTACACGGAAGAAGCTGGTAATATTTTGATTTTACTCGTTGAAAGTTCGTTTTCTCGGCGTCTAATCGAATTGATTTCCGGTTAATTGTGTGAGATCAATGTTCTTGGTGAAACAAATATTTTTGGTTTTGGTAAAATAAATGAGCAAGACTGAATAATAAATGACGAGAAACTAATACTAAAACAAGGTAAAATGTAAACGGTGCGATATTTAAAACTTTAAAATTAAATGACGAGAAATGAAAGGACGTAAAATTAAATCTTGGCGAAAAATAAATTGCGAGAAAATCAAAAGGTAAATAAAGTAAATTATGTAAATCAAAACTTAAACTAAAGTAAAGCAAATAAAAATTCAAATAAAGAAAAAGGCGGGAAAAATAAAACTTGAAAATAAAAGACAAAAACTTAAAAAGAAAAACAAACAAAAGACTGACAGACCTTGATTCGGAAGTTTAAAACTTCCGGATGAAGGTTGCTTCATTCGGAACTTCTAGACTTTCGGATGAAGGTAGCTTCATTCGGAACTTCTAGACTTCCGGATGAAGGTTGCTTCATTCGGAACTTCTAGACTTCCGGATGAAGGTTGCTTCATTCGGAACTTCTAGACTTCCGGATGAAGGTTGCTTCATTCAGAACTTCTAGACTTCCGGATGAAGGTTGCTTCATTCGGAACTTCTAGACTTCCGGATGAAGGTTGCCTGGGAATGATGGAATACAGTAACAACCAAACCGAAGAACAGGGATGTACAGTAACAACAATCGATCCTTAAATTAATCAGATTCAAACAAAAGATTAAACCAAAACAACCAATAAGCATCAACAAACAATAATCAATCAAAACAAATCATCAAAACTAATAAACATAACCAAATCAATCAAAACCCACTTGATTAAAATCATAAAAATTCAAGAACATGAACAATGAAAAATAAGAACAAATCAAACAAGAAAGGAAGAAGATGATAAATGAAAAGCTTAATTAAAAAGTAAGGATTCAATAACAAAAGTTTAAACACAAATTAATCTAGAGAGAGAAAGCATAGATCTAGAGAGAGAAACTACCTACTCCTAATCTAATCCCAAAACTAACCACCCCTCTCACAACAAGTGAGGGTGGTATTTATAGGAGAGGGGAGTGGTTGGTGGCTTCCTCTTTCTTTCTTTCTTGGTCCTCGGTCTTTCAGTCTTTTTAAATTCTTCGACTTTTAATACTTCGTCTCGGGATTTCTATGAACTCGTCTTGTAATTTTCTTCATAAATTAGACATGAGTTCTTCGACTTTATTAAACTTTCGTCTTTGGACTTTTTCTTCGATAAATCTTCAGAATTGGTCTTGGACTTCCGTTCTTTTTCCACTTTTGATCTTTCGACTTCGTCTTTTGTCTTTTTCTTTAATAAAAGCCCGTGAAAGCCGTGTTTTCTCCACTTTTCACCTTCTCGACCCTGAAACACAATAAAAACACAAACCACGCATAATTCCGCCATTTACGACATAAAATATACGTTTAGGTCCCGTTTTAATGTAATTAAGTGGTAGAAAAGATGGGTGTTTTCACACCTATCAAATCCCCTACACTTAACCATTGCAATGCCCTCATGCAATGCTTAGCAATAAAGCAAGGTTTACACTTTCCATCATAATCAACCTACCTTGGCCTTTATTAAACAACTAAGGAAAATCAAAAAGATAGAAAATAACAAGATGCAATCAAGGAAGAAACATGTAAAGAAATCTAAGACTTACATTAGGGCTTGTGTGTCATGAATGTTTATCACCCTCAAGTTTCACGTTCCCCATGCCAAGCTTAAAAACAAGATCATTGTTAGTACAAGTTAGCATAACAAACATTTACCCATGCGGTTCAATTAATCACTTAAACACCCTTATTTCTATGGGTATCTCTTTTATTTTATTGATGTCTTGAATGATCACGAGGATGCATTGTTGACTTATTTCGATAATTTATTTAGGCAGAAAGCAAAGTAGGACGATTTGATCAATAGTTAGCTAAAGGACAAAATCTCTTAAAACTGCTTCTCGGGATATCAAAAAGTTCATATCTTGGCATAACTTGGTTCACGATTTGAGACCTTTCTCGGGCCGATATTTGGCATCTACTTCATACTTCATATCTTGAGAGACGTGCTTGAGATAATGGTCTTCTCATCGTTCATAGAGTTTCTTCACTTGGAGACTTTTGAGAGGTACTCCAACTTTGTTGACCACGACTTCATGATTATTTCTTCAATCTCTATTTGGGATTTTGAGATACAACGATCCGCCTCCTTTTCGGACTTGGATCTATTTATCCTCATACCTTGTTAGGGTCTTTTCGGATAGACTTCTCCATCATCTTTATGGGAGTTGATTGCTTTTCGTCGTGAGTCTTGATCCTTCATAATGACTTTGGGAATAATGCTTTTCACATCACTTTGGATCTTCAGCAATAAAATTGAATCCTCATGCCTTGTTAGGGCCTTTTCGGACTCGCCAATCTTCGCGCCCCGCTTCATAAGTTATGCCTTGGCTATGAACTCTTATCATTACCGAGCAACTTTTAAACGATCTTGGGCTAGAAGCTAAGTAACTTTTCAAATCGTACGACCTTACTTATTACAGATAATTTATTAGCAAGTGATGGGAGAAAAAGATCATAATTAACTCACATAAGTTAATGAGAGAATACCAAACTTGTAACCAACTCTATCATTTCTCGTTCTCCACAATTTAAAATCTCAAGGAATGAGACTCGTGGATGCTTAGCCTAATAAACCAATTAAGGTCTACATGGTTAAGGATACTAGCTAGAGTGAACTTGGATAAGTAAACTCGGGTTGAGTCAAAATATTCACAGCGGGCCTAATATATCTAAGATATCTAAACTTGCTAAAACCATTTTATTAAAATAAGAGAAAAATAGCAAAAATAATGGGAACTACAACTAGGCCAAAATAGATTAAAAATTTTGAAAAATGTCGAAAAATTGATTTTCCGGTTAAAATAAGGACAAATACAAGGAAAAGGCCACTTAACTTCGATAGAAGTCCCCCCTACACTTAATATAAACATTGTCCTCAATGTTTAAGCATGTGGGAGTAAACTCCCCTACACTTAGGACATTGTGCACTTTGTTTAAATCTCGTTAAGGGAAAGACAACTAAAGAGATTCCTATTTTAATATTGAGAAATATAAAATAGTGAATCGAAAAGAGTTTAGGATAGAACCGGGAAGAAGGGAACACGGAATCACGGTTCGTCAAAAGTCATCAAGAGTGTGTCTTTGAAGCTCTAATCCCTGCATATGATAAGAAAGAGAACAAGAAACACCAACGGGGCTCCCCCCTACACTTATGGTGAAATAAGATAGATAATTGGGTTGCCTCCCAAAAAGCGCTTGTTTTTGTTGACCGAGTCACGAGCCTGACTCGTCCCCGAATTAAATGGTCCATGGGGAAGCCTCGAATGTGATACCGGGATCAAAGACCTTGTCCTCGTTCCCGGAGGACATTAATAAAGGAGAGGCGGGGGAATAAGTCTTGAAAGGGAGAAAGGTCCTTTCAACATACGTATAGTATGTGAATTCAAGATCCACGGGAGGTGGGTTGGGTATAGTGAGAACATTGTCCTCCCCCAAAGACAATGGAAGCTGAGCAAACGGCAAAGCCGTGATGGTATCAATCATAGCATAATCAATGTCACCTCCCGGGTCAAAGCACTCATCCTCATTCCCTGGTATAAAACGAGTAGAGTAAAAGTGATACATCACCCGCTTGGGTGTGCACGTGGGAGGATGAGGTGTCAATATAATATGAGAAGTATGAGAACAATTACCTTCCACCTGCGTCCCTTTTTCAGTAGATTCACATCTTTCCACCTCTGGGATAGAAGGTGTAGTGTCATCGTGTAATAAATCCTCTAGAAAAAGTATATCTCCTTCCACATCAGAATACCCGGATATGTATTCCATGGGTGTATCAATATCAAGAAACTCATCGATCTCAGGAATGTGAAAACCATCATCACTAAGGAGTGAAGTATTTTGCTTTAGAAATTCCTCCTCGTCGAAAATAACCTCAATATCGTCATCACTCTCCTCATTATTTATAGGGCCAATAATATGCTCAGGGATATGGGTACTCGTCTGATCTTGCTGCTGTAAAAATGACTCCATACAAGTTCGCAGCGTGTGTAAAAGCTCTTTTGATTGCGCTTGAAAAGCTGTAGCAAGATCGACAATTGGTTCTTGGTAACTCATCCCGTGACGAGGCTGATGATCGAGTGAGTGCGGTGGGGGCTCAAGATTTTGAAAACCGGAATTATAGCACGGTTGTGGCTCATAGTTGTTCATCGGTTGACAATAATAGGTATCGTGAGGACCCCCACAGTTATTGCAAACCGGGTATGGAGAAAAATCAAGTGCGTCTTGTGGATAGCTATTATCATTGTCATAATTGTACCCCGGTTCTTGCCCGTGACCATACGGGTATCGAACCGGGCACGAAACATGCCAATGAGAATCGCTTCCACAATAGATGCACGGGGGAACAGGAGGTGGGTTCAAAAAGAGGGAATTAGTCGAGTTGCACAAGGGACAAAATCCGAATTGTGTGTAGTCGATATCATTTCCGCACCGCTCACATGTACACCATTGACAAGAGTTGTTCGCAGATAATTGTTTCCCACACCGGACGCAATGGACATAAAAATCCATAAAGAAAGATAGATAAGCAAGAAGAATGTTTTTGGTGCAAAACTTTGAAAAAGAAATGCTTTTTATGATTTTTCAAATGTTTTTGGGATTTTTGAAAATTTTTGGACACGAAAAATAACGTTCACGAGTGAACGAATCCCAAAATCCAACGCGTCACTCACAAAAAACCTTCGATCTTCACGAAAAGAGCCGGCAGCGGCGCCATTTTAATATTTTGATTTTACTCGTTGAAAGTTCGTTTTCTCGGCGTCTAATCGAATTGATTTCCGGTTAATTGTGTGAGATCAGTTGTTCTTGGTGAAACAAATATTTTTGGTTTTGGTAAATAAATGAGCAAGACTGAATAATAAATGACGAGAAACTAATACTAAAACAAGGTAAAATGTAAACGGTGCGATATTTAAAACTTTAAAATTAAATGACGATAAATGAAAGGACGTAAAATTAAATCTTGGCGAAAAATAAATTGCGAGAAAATCAAAAGGTAAATAAAGTAAATTATGTAAATCAAAACTTAAACTAAAGTAAAGCAAATAAAAATTCAAATAAAGAAAAAGGCGGGAAAAATAAAACTTGAAAATAAAAGACAAAAACTTAAAAAGAAAAACAAACAAAAGACTGACAGACCTTGATTCGGAAGTTTAAAACTTCCGGATGAAGGTTGCTTCATTCGGAACTTCTAGACTTCCGGATGAAGGTAGCTTCATTCGGAACTTCTAGACTTCCGGATGAAGGTTGCTTCATTCGGAACTTCTAGACTTCCGGATGAAGGTTGCTTCATTCGGAACTTCTAGACTTCCGGATGAAGGTTGCTTCATTCGGAACTTCTAGACTTCCGGATGAAGGTTGCTTCATTCGGAACTTCTAGACTTCCGGATGAAGGTTGCCTGGGAATGATGGAATACAGTAACAACCAAACCGAAGAACATGGGATGTACAGTAACAACAATCGATCCTTAAATTAATCAGATTCAAACAAAAGATTAAACCAAAACAACCAATAAGCATCAACAAACAATAATCAATCAAAACAAATCATCAAAACCAACAAACATAACCAAATCAATCAAAACCCACTTGATTAAAATCATAAAAATTCAAGAACATGAACAATGAAAAATAAGAACAAATCAAACAAGAAAGGAAGAAGATGATAAATGAAAAGCTTAATTAAAAAGTAAGGATTCAATAACAAAAGCTTAAACACAAATTAATCTAGAGAGAGAAAGCATAGATCTATAGAGAGAAACTACCTACTCCTAATCTAATCCTAAAACTAACCACCCCTCTCACAACAAGTGAGGGTGGTATTTATAGGAGAGGGGAGTGGTTGGTGGCTTCCTCTTTCTTTCTTTCTTGGTCCTCGGTCTTTCAGTCTTTTTAAATTCTTCGACTTATAAGACTTCGTCTCGGGATTTCTATGAACTCGTCTTGTAATTTTCTTCATAAATTAGACCTGAGTTCTTCGACTTTATTAAACTTTCGTCTTTGGACTTTTTCTTCGATAAATCTTCAGAATTGGTCTTGGACTTCCGTTCTTTTTCCACTTTTGATCTTTCGACTTCGTCTTTTGTCTTTTTCTTCAATAAAAGCCCGTGAAAGCCGTGTTTTCTCCACTGTTCACCTTCTCGACCCTGAAACACAATAAAAACACAAACCACGCATAATTCCGCCATTTACGACATAAAATATATGTTTAGGTCCCGTTTTAATGTAATTAAGTGGTAGAAAAGATGGGTGTTTTCACACCTATCAGCTGGCTACCATGTTACGGAGACTTGAGGAACGTGATCATGCACGAATCCCATAAGTCCAAGTATTCCATACATCCCGGATCCGAAAAGATGTATCAAGACGTGAAGAAATGTTTGACTTGTGCTAGAGTTAAAACAGAACATCAGCGACCATCAGGTTTGTTAGTTCAACCCGAAATACCAAAATGGAAATGGGACAATATCACCATGGATTTCATTACCAAACTTCCTACATCGTCCCACGGTTACGATACAATCTGGGTAATCGTTGACCGCCTCCCAAAATCAGCTCACTTCTTACCTATCAAGGAAAATGATTCTCTGAGCAAATTAGCCAAAACGTACCTAAAGGAAGTTGTGACGAGACACGGGATACCAGTCTCAATCATCTGCGATAGAGATGGCAGATTTACATCAAACTTCTGGAAAGCTTTTCAAAGAGCTTTAGGGACAAACCTGGATATGAGTACCGCATACCATCCACAGACAGACGGTCAGAGTGAACGAACAATCCAAACACTAGAAGACATGCTGAGAGCATGTGTGATCGACTTTGGAAAAGGATGCGTCGAACACATTCCATTGGTGGAGTTCTCCGACAATAACAGCTACCATGCCAGTATTAAGGCGGCACCATTTGAGGCCCTCTATGGCCGCAAATGTCGTTCACCAGTATGCTGGGCAGAGGTGGGAGAATTTCAACTGACAGGACCCGAACTGATCCAAGAGACTACTGAGAAGATCACCCTCATTAAGCAACAAATTCAGGCTGCCCAGGATAGATAAAAGAGTTATGCCGACAGGAAACGTAAACCTATGGAGTTTGCTGTAGGTGATCGTGTCATGCTGAAGGTATCACCTTGGAAGGGTGTTGTACGGTTTGGGAAATGGGGGAAGCTAAATCCACGTTACGTAGGACCTTTCAAGGTGATTGCCAGAATTGGAGAGGTCGCCTATCGCTTAGAGTTGCCCCAGTAGTTGAGCCGAGTACACCCTACATTCCACGTCTCAAACTTGAAGGAGTGCTACGCAGATGAACCTTTAGCAATGCCATTGGAGGGAGTCCATTTTGACGACAAACTTCAATTTGTAGAAGAACCAGTGGAAGTCGTGGAGAGAGAAGTTAAGAAGTTGAAACGAATCCAAATCTCGTTAGTTAAAATACGATGGAACTCTAGGAAAGGTCCCGAATTTAATTGGGAACACGAAGACTCGTTTAGAGCTAAGTACCCGCACCTTTTTACCTGAGCATTGACGTCATCTTAAGCTTTGAGGACAAAGCTAAAATAACGGGTTTATGCTGTAAAACCTGTAAATTTCAGGTTTTGACTATGTCAACATTGTGTACGTAACCTTATGATATCTATATATTTATTCTATCACCTTTGCATGAAATCCTTTGAACAATCATATGCATCACATGAGCATACATCATTCTAATCATCTGAACAGGGAAACAACTATATCACAATTTTTATTGTGACCATGAGTATTTTAATCATAAAAGCATGACCACATTTGTATGACTATATTTCAATAGCATACTGGACAACAAATGATCTATTGTAAAGGACTTTAAGTCATCTGAACATATGATCACTTGTATACATCCCATTGATTTTCTAAAAATCCAACGTCATGATCACAATTAATGACTGGCTATTTATATATATAAATATTTTTAAGTTGGATAGTTTATATATATTTTTCACACTATAATTGACTTTAAACTACGATGACAATTACTTTACACATGAACACTACAATAAATCATTTTATATTTCTTTTATATATTTTTGTCATAATAAAAATCACCTAAGGACCATACTTTTACCAAAGGCCCTAAACGTAACCAAAATTACTTAACTCAAACGTACTCACATATTATTATAACCTTAACTCACTTAACACTCACCTGGACACGAAAATTAAACACAAGCATACCCTAGACTTTTATTAAGCCGTATATATTAATATATATATACTTACCCATAACCTTTTATACCAAAACTCTTACCCTCCTTACCAAGTGTCTAGACTATACACTAATTATAACACTTAGGTATACACATTACATGAATTTTACTTCCCTTTGACTAGAAAACTATGAAACCGCCGGTTTCAATAGAAAACTATGGGGACTTGTACATTTTTGGGCAATTAAGGTTAGTACTATATACACTATTTGGAGAACTATGTCACACATCCATTCTTGTTACCCCTAGCCGTGTATACTCACTCCACCACACACCAAAACTTTGTACAACATGCTATTAAATGAAAAACACTCAAAACTTACCTTTTGTCCCCTTTGAATCCTTATGGGCGACGACTAGAATGACCACAAGGGTCATATGTACATCAACCCTCATTAAAACATGTACTTCATGGTACCTCCCAAAAATTCACTAAATCTATACAAAACCCTCTTTATTGCCGTGTCCTACCCCAAACCACATTTCCCATTCTACTCTTGGATATTTATGAACTAGCTACACTCATTCACCCTCACACCACAAATTTCGGATCAAGAACACTCCCATATATCACCTTGAGCTAACCAAAAATCCTCCATCTCATTTACTACCAAATCTTTGTTCTCTAAGCATTGAAGTCTAGCATTCAAGACTCCTAGGACTCGTCTAGAAGCAAACCGACGCCAACCCCACTTCCTTTGTCACCATTTTGATCAAACAAGTAAGTAAGACTACACTAGACCTATTTCCATCATTCTTTTACTTTCCATCTCATAACATGCATGTATAAGCTTAGGAAATGAACCTAGGTTGCCATGCATACGTAAAACCTCCATGAAATGCCATCCATATGACATATAAGCCACGGCTTATAAAATGGATAAACATTTCGTGCCCTAGAATCCTTAACCATGTCCTAACATGTTGGACACCTTGCTTAAAAACCCTAGAAACGAACTAGTTATAAATGAGTACCTTAAAAATGTGTATATTGTAAAATAAGCCGAGCCACTTAGCATATATAAGCTCATATTGTTATATAAGCCACGTCATTTGAGCCTTAAAATCTATATAAGTCGAAGTTAGTACAAAAAAATAAGCTAGCTTTAACAATAAAATTAATATAAGCCGAGACCTAGATGGCTTATTTAAGCTTTTAGGAACTTAAGCCTAAAAATATAAGCCATGCAAATATAAGCCATGCAAATATAAGCCGAATCTTATAAGCCTTAGAATAAGCCCATAAGCCCTCAAAATATAAGCTTAGGATTAACTAGTAAGAAAATATAAGCTTTAGTAAAAAACAATAAACTTATATAAGCCACAAAAATAAGCCGAAATATATAAGCTTAGAACTAAACTAGTTTTTGAATTAAAACATAATATAAGCCCACTAGTTAAGGCCCAATAGTAAGTAATTAACATTTACTAATTACCTTAAGTTTTTACTAAGCCCATTAACCCCTTTTTACCCCAACCGGACCCTAATGGGCCGTATAGCCCAACACTAGAAATATATATGTACTTTTCGTGCCAAAAATGTCAAATGATGAAAGTTAGGTTCGAAACTGAAAACTAGTAAAACTAGGTAAACATATTTGAGACTATTATATAGTCCAAGGGGCGTTTGTGTCATTTTCGAAACTATAGGGTGACCTAAAATCAAATCGTGAGCCATAAATAAACTACAAGGACCTTTTGTGCCACTTTCGAAACTCATAACAAGCCCTAATCCCACCTTATATAAATGACGTGGGATTGGAGGGGGTATTTTGTCATTTCTTGAAAGTTTACCAAGCCCTAGGGGGCGTTTTCATAAATTGGAATAACCAGCAAGGACTAACGGTGTAAGAAACTTAACGGATGAAAACCTAAAGTTACTTTTCTAAAACAAATTATATTTACAAAGATTTATTATGGTTAAAATTAATAAAACTTGTCATTTGTAAAATAAATCATTTTAGTTATTTACAAACTCTATGAAATTGACAAACCCCGTTAGCCATTTTTCTTTGAAACTTTAAAACTTAATAAAGTGTAATTTATTTCTTTATGATAAATTAAATAAGGTATAGTTACTTATTTAATTTACGACCCTTCTTTCCTTAAGCAAATTTATATACATTTATATATATATTTTACTTGAACAAATATATATATATATACCTTCATTTCACTATAAGAACAAATACTTGAACCAACGTAACATTTCATAAATTGTGATCATGCATTTTTCATATGTAACATTCATCATGCATATTTATTGTTGCATTCACTGAGACATTTAAATTAGTTAGGTAATTTCTCCAGTTCGTGACTATACTGTGACATCATCCTCACCACCTCATTATCACTAAGGTGAGTTCCTGGCCCCATCTTTACTGTTTTATAACTGGGGGAGAAAACATACAAAAACTATTTATATGCAAGCATGCATAGACAACAACAATTTATTTGCCTACTGTTTGCTCCATTCACGTGGACTGTATTAGTTAATAGTGTAGCGCGAAATGTATGGATAGATCTATTCGGGTATTGACAACACCCGGCCTGTCGTGATCAGCTGTCACGTATTGCTTAGGCCGAGCAGCAGGTTTATGTCATTGTCGGATTTAGGGAAACCTCAATCAGGAAAGACCCAAATGGGCTTACTGAGAATCATATCTAGCTTCTATTACAGGGCAGTAGGAACTACTGCAGCGTTGGGCTGTGATGTCCTGCTACCTTCGTGGTGCTTTGCATATTGATACTTTATTTAATTAATTAAACCTGTGAATTCACCAACCTCGTGTTGACCCCCACATTTTACTTTTATGTTTTCTCAGGAAAGTAAGCAGGTTCATGCATTGGATTCCAGCATTTTAGGAAGCATCATGTTGACCATCGGGCTGGGATATTTATTTCTGGTTTATAATAAATGTGGTTTAAATTCGGACAAGATACTAAATGTGTACGATTAATTCATGTAATATGTTTCCAAATGATATTATGATCATTGCTCTATATGCTATGTGCTATCGATCCACCCAAGTAACACCCCAATTACTATTCCGTTGCATTTGACCAACTTGGGGGTGTTACATTTGAATTCCAGTATTTTCATGTTTTACGTATGGAATAAATGTTTTAATTTTAGAATAAAAATTGTTTACGTTTATGTTTTTATTTACGTTTTTAATTTACGAATTTCAATAATTAAAATGAAAATAAAATAGAGTATGATTTGTCGATGACTTTCTCACAACGAGTAAAGGTATAGGGTTTAAAAAATGATTAAAAAAACTTAATTAGAGTTAAAGAGGGTAAAATGCATTAATTAAAACTAACTTTAAAAATTATCAAATTAATGTATGTTGTGGGGAATTAAACAAAGCTTAAGATATTAAAATTTAAATTTTTTTTACAAATTTTATACAATTAAAACTAATTAAATTTAATCTAAAAAAGAAAAAAAACCGAAATGAAAGAAAGATTGAAATTTGAATTAGGTCGTGTGGGGAGTCGAATATGGGGAGTCTTTTTGGTCTACTCGGTCGCCGCAATGTACCGACCGAGTGCGACTTCGGTCACGACCCAGAAGTAGTACTACCGTTGCGGGTAGCCTAATTTTAGGGCCTGTTTGGTTGCCGGTAGTGAACTCTAAAGATGAGGTTTGCATTGTTAAAACTATCTGGTTGCATGGGTTAACTTTTAAAACAGTAAATAAATACCCTTTGACTTTGGTTTTTGAACACTGCCAAGAGAGGTTACTTTTCTCTCTCCTTTAAACACATGAATATTAAAATATTCTAGTGATATTTTATTTTCAAAACATCAAAGCTATGTATAAACCAAACAACTTTTTTTATATCACTTATCTAATTCCTATGGATATACTTTATCAATCCAACACAATAGTAAAATCTAGATTTCAACAAAACGGGCCCTTAATACAATGATTTTGCGGCAACGTTTGGGTTCAAAATGATGCTTGTGATATGTGCAATCAGATCCGACACAAATGCTATTCTCACTCACTCTATTTTCTATATATTTGTAGTACATAAAATCATAACAAAATATTTTCATGTATAACAATAACATTACTTTTCCATAAAAATAATTTTTTTATTAAAAAAACTATATATCTCACTAAAAGTTAAAATATAAAAGTTACTTTTGAAATTAACTCACCACAACAGCCACCACCAACCGAGAACAATAACAATCCTCGGGTAACACCAAATGAAGATGATCCCCCTCAATTACTTGATACAAGAGGATGGTCACATGTGAAAAATATAACGCGCTTGACGAAGAAGATTTTACAAGTTGGAAAAGTCAACTTCTTGTCTATCTCGATGGACTTGAACCATTTCTTCTAGAAATACTAGAAAATGGACACTTGCGGATTGGAAGATTAGCAAACCAATACAAAAGACTTAAAAGTATCATTATCTATGGTCTTCCAAAACACATCATGAAGTGTGTTATTCAGTGTCCCACATCTAAGCAAATGTGGAATGATTTAGTTCTAGGTCATGAAGGTCCATCAAAGAAGAGAGACACCAAAATTCAGGCTCTTATACTTTAGTTTAATGCATTTAAAACATTAGAAGGTGAAAAGGTCTCACAAACACACACAAGGATGAAGATTATCTTAAATGATAATGCCATGAATGAAGTTACCATTCCTCAAGTTGAAGTGAATGCCACGTTTATCAACAACTTACCTAAAAAGTGGCTGAGTATGAATCAGACTCAAAGGACAAATAATTCAATAAAAATGACACTTTAGCTCAACTGTATGGTGCATAAAACTATTAAGAGGGCTTGATTGATGTTATATACAAATCAAATACTTAAAGATTCACATTTCAATTAATAAGTTCAAAAGCCCTTATCTGAAATACAAGCCGTCAAGACAACAACTCTGGCGTTGAAGAATACTAGAAGTAGTCAAGAGTTCATGTTTGGTCTCAACGCTGAATATCATGAACGAGCTATGTTGGCTAATAAGAAAAGGTACTACAAAAGGTCAATGAGAGTTGGACATCTAGTAGACCTATTAACAAGTCTAAAAAACATGCTTCGCATGTGGTATGACACGACATTTTCAGAAAGATTGTTCATCTACCAAGTCATCTTCACCATCCTACCCATAATCATCCAAAGCCTATAAGTTCAAACCTCGGCATAATAATTCATTTCAACAATTCAACTCCTCTGATCATGAGATGAAGTATTACAAGAAAAAATACAAGGCCTTGAAAGTTGAGCTAGAACAAATGAATTTGGAGCTTGAAGCTCTGTCAAAGAAGAAGGCTCACAAGCAGTCTGATAAGGGGTTGATAGTTGAAGCATATTGTTGGAATGATGAACCTTTCTCCTCTTATGAAGGGGTTTAGTGGCTTACAAGGTTTCACGCGAGAGATTTGATCGAACCCACGAACCGAAACTATGAAAACCCTAACCGAGAGTTTTGCACGAGAGACTCTAGCTCGTCTTTAACTTAACCCAAAACTTAGCTCGACTTAAGCTCGAAATTTAACCAACCCCAGCTCGACCTTAAGCTATCCCGGATGCAACCAAAACCGAAACCAATTCGTCCTAGCTCGAACCCACGAAAACCTCTAGCTCAAGAAAACCCTAGCCGTGTACATTCATCCTTGTGTTTGTAAGTCTTCTTGTAGGATTGTATGAAGTGAAATGGAAAGATATGATGGGGTTTTTGTGTTGATGTTGATTTTTCGGCAGAGAACAAAGAGAAAGATGGTGAGTTATGTTTTGTGGTGTGAGTATATACACATGGTTGGAAACAGATGGGAGGGGGTCTAAGATGGATTTGGTGTATCATAACGAATCGTAGTTAGATTTTTGGGTATCCAAGTACAATATTGATATAAACATGTGGGAATTACTTATATGTGAAATGTGTGTTTGTTACGTGGCTTGTATAAGCAAAAGGAAGGTGTTTGTGACTTGAGAATGATATGTGGAATGTGTGTGTGCCATGTAGCTTTCATATTGCAAATGGTGTGGGCGTTTTTGGATCATGTGTTATAAGTATATAGGGTAATGGTATTGTTTTGAGGTAAAAGTATTTTGGTTGGTTACTTATTATATTTCTAATATATTTTATGTCTAGGAGATAGTGGAGGTTTAGGAATTATTTAGAATGGTAAGAGTTTGTGTTTGTGATAGATGAGGATGATGAAAAAAAATAAGTGTAGTGTACGAATTGTAGAAAATTATTTGTACATAAAAGTGTAAGTATTTTTGGTGTTTAGTAAAAATTGATGGGTCGTTAACTTAACTAGTTAACGTTGAATATTTAGGTTCAAATGATGAAATAATGAATGACACGATTTCCTAGTGGCTCCAAATAATGCTAAGTACAAATAATTAACACATAGAAAATTAAACGCATGATACTCCAATGACATGAGATAACTTCTCAATTTGTTAGATTCACAAGCTTCAAAGCTTTAATTAAATAAATACATAGGAAACATAAAGATGGAAAATTGACGGATGTCACATGATAACGACCTAAATATACATATTCAATCTATCATTATAATGCCACTTTGTAGTATAAATAAGAGCTTCCGATACTTAATATATTGTGTTTTATATGCAGATATAAAGTTTGAAGGAGCAAAGTGAAGATATAAAAAGAAAGGGCCTCAATATGCAATTAACACAAAGTTATTGAAAGAAGATTCTGGAACGCCCAGAAGTGCGGTGCACAAATTCAGAAGTGCGGCGCACATTCACGTCTCCAAAGTGCGGCGCACTTTTGGAGAAATGCGGCGCACATTTGACCCCAGGCAGCACTATAAATAGAGGCCACTTCTACTCATTTTAGACACACCTCTCTCTCTCAATACTCCATAGCTCGAGTATTTTAGCTTTCTTAGTAAAATTTCAGTATTATCCAATTTTGAAAAATACTTGTAACGAGAGTATTCCACTCTTCGATCCTTGGAGGAACGATACAATCGTGACACTTGTGTACTCGTTCATTCAACCCAATCTAAGTATGATGCTCTCTTACTATTTTCCAATTATTACTTTGATTACTATGTTAAGCTAAGCTATTTGTGACTATATGGGTATGTGAATATAATTAGTGATGATGCTATGATATGATCCTTTATAAATGATTTCAAGCTAATGTTGTAGAACCATTTTACCACCTAGTTCTATAACCGTATTTTATCTAAGTTGATTTGTTACGATAGTTTGACGTTGAGAAACGCAAATTGTTATAATAAGTTTTTAAGAACTTGTCTATGGTCATAAATTTTTGGTTGGACAGATCCACTTAGAAACTTGATAAAATATTGAAATCGTTGGCAACTTGTTTTGAGCTTAGTCCCCCAATTAAACATAAGTCTTGAATCAAACACAAGTAAATTGTACAAACGCCGTTTTGACGAAAAAGAAATATCACTCTTTACCTACATAAACATATCTCGGTCATTATTATCATCATCACGAACTTATATGAACTATCTCATATTAGTCATACTTGTTACTATTGATATCATTTCAACTATTTCTTTCTTTAATTATTATCTTGATTACCAAAACGAAATTAAGTCTCAGTTAACGATCCTGGCTTACCACTACAAAGCTATATTATGAACGAAAGGGTATACTTGCCCGTGTTTGTCTTCTAGTCCCTTGTTTTGTCTAAACCTTGTAATATAAATTTAAGACTTGAAAACGAACATCATCACAGTCTTCCCATGTTTAGAGATTTCGTCGCAAAATCAAGACGTTGTTGTAGTAGGTGGGTTAGCAAAAAGATGAGGGTACTTGATCTTGAATTGGTCCTCACATTCCCACGTGTACTCTGGACCTCTCCGTGCATTCCAACGGACTTTCACAATCGGTATACGGCTTTGCTTAAGTTGTTTGAACTCACGGTCCATGATCTCCATTGGTTCCTCCACGAAATTGAGTTTGTCGTCGAGTCGGATCTCCTCCAAAGGAATAAGGAATGTCTCGTCGGACAAGCATTTCTTCAGATTGCAAATGTGGAACACATTATGCACTCGGCTAAGTTCTTGAGGTAACTCCAAACGATAGGCCACGGGTCCAATTCTCTCTATGACTTTGGACGGTCCAATGTAACGAGGATTCAACTTTCCATATTTTCCAAAGCGAATTACACCCTTCCAAGGCGCCACCTTCAACATGGCTCTATCGCCAACCTCAAACTCAAGATGTTTGCGTCTCATGTCGGCATAACTCTTTTGTCGGTCTCGTGCTGCTTGCATACGGCTCCTGATCTTAAAGATCTTCTCAGTAGTTTCATGTATGATCTCGGGCCCATTGAGTTGAGCATCACCAACCTCTGCCCAACACACGGGTGAACGACACTTTCTACCATACAGTGCTTCAAATGGTGATGCCTTAATGCTAGTGTGATAACTATTATTGTATGAGAACGCCACCAATGGTAGATGCCTATCCTATCATTTCCCAAAGTCGATCACACAAGCTCTCAGCATATCTTCCAATGTCTGAATGGTCCTTTCACTTTGACCATCGGTTTAGGGATGATACGCAATGCTCATATCTAATTGCGTTCCCAATGCTTTTTGTAACGATTTCCAGAATTGTGAAGTGAATCCGCTATCTCTGTCTGAAATTATAGACACATGCATACCATGCCTCGTGACTACTTCCTTCAATTATGTTCTTGCTAACTTATCCATTCCATCAGTCTCCTTGATTGGTATAAAATGAGCTGATTTGGTAAGTCGATCAACGATGACCCAAATAGTATCAAATCCAGCTGAAGTCTTAGGTAACTTCGTGATGAAATCCATAGTAATCCTTTCCCACTTCCATTTCGGCAGTTCGGGTTGGACTAATAATCCTGATGGTTTCATATGTCCGGCCTTGACTTTGGCACAAGTCAAGAACTTGCCAACGTACTGGCGATGTTTGCCTTCATGTTCGGCCACCAATACAACATCTTAAGGTCATGATACATCTTGTCAGACCCCGGATGTATGGATTATTTTGACTTATGCAATTCGTGCATAATCAAAGATCGTAGGTCGCCATGGCACGGTAACCAACTCCTATTATCAAGACATAATGTTCCATCCGAGCGAGCTTCTAACTTCTTTATCATGCCTTCAACATCTTCAGTCTTGAAAATTTCTTCCTCAACTGCCTCCTTCTAAGCCTTGAGAATTAAGGATGGAAGATTTAAGCCATTGGTCATCACTAAGGCTTTAACTCTAAGAACTATGTCCTTTCGATTCAAGGCGTCTGCTACGACATTTGCCTTGCCCGGGTGATAACGAATTTCATAATCATAGTCACTGAGCAACTCTAACCATCATCGTTGTCTCATGTTGAGTTCTTTTTTATTCAGAATGTGTTGTGAACTTTTGTGATCGGTGAATACAACATACTTTGTACCGAGAAGGTAGTGTCTCCATATTTTTAGGGCAAACACCACTGCTCCTAACTCCAGATCATGGGTTGTGTAGTTCTTTTCGTGTATCTTTAGTTGTCTTAACGTGTAAGCAATGACCTGTCCTTTGCATCAACACCGCACCTAATCCTTTATGGATGCATCACAATACACCACAAAATCTTCATTACCCTTGGGTAAGGCTAGTATATGTGCTTCACACAACATCTGCTTCAATATTTGGAATCCCAAAAGTTACATTGTTGCCAACCATAATCAGATTACATTGATGCTTATTTACGGCTAGTTGGCTGCAAAATTTCGATTTAATGTGAACATAGGTAGTCACAGAAAATAGTTGTTTTATGAGATTGGATTTTTATGCTGCTCATATTTTTTACTTAGAGTTTATCTAGAGAAATTTAATGTTGCTCACATTCGATTTTATGTGAACATAGGTAGTTACAGAAAGTGTTTCTCAAAAGTTTATCTAGAGAAATTTACAAAGAATATGGACACTGTTTTTTATGATTAATTTTTAATAAAAAAAATACAAGCTACAAGTATGTGAATTCGTTGAAGATGAGAAGTATTGAAAATCAATGATAAACCAAACAATGTTTTTGAAACCGTCATATCTATTCCTATTCCACCTCATACCGAATCCGATACCCATTGTGATTCATGACAACAAACCAAACGTCTCCTTAATTTGTGCCCAATATTGGTTACGATTTACACGGACGAATTTGCAAGATGTATCACCGAATGGTTTATAACTACAAGACTTGGTGGAGAAATTAGAGGATCTGGAAATTGGTAAGGATTTTAGCCTTTTATTCACTTGATTATGTCTAATAATTTATGCATAATATCTATTGTTTTATTTGCAGACTTGTTTGCAAAAGGAAAACAACCATCAGATTAAATTCAATGGATGAAGACTAGGACTAACGTGAGTTGTAAAAGAGATATATCAACTGCAATACATATTAGTCAGTTAGTTACTTATGGTCATAGTTAGTGTGTTTTGATACTATGTTGTCATATTCTTTTTTAAGCTAGAGGTGCTCCAAAGGAAAATTTTCAAGTATGAGAATGACCTACTTCGTTTTAGGTCATTCTTTTTTAAGCAATGACCTACCTCGCTTTAGGTCGAGGGAGAACAATACCAACAGATTTCCTAATACTAGGATTCCAAATAACAGCCATTCTAGTTCCCGAATCTAAATCTCCGGAAAACATAACAATCCGTCAACAGAAGTGACAGTTTCTGTTTCGCTTAATAAGCTAAGGGAATTTGGGGCGGTTAAGGGAAACTTCTGTTGGGAGAAAGTATTGTTATCAACAATGGAAGTATATGTATGTACGTTGTGTAACTTGTACTCTACAAGTAGATGATGTTGCGGGTTAGGGTGATTGACGTGGTAGTTTTTTATGAATTCCGGGTCGTCGATGAAAGACTTCCATTGTTTGGAGACGGAACGGAACTGAACTAGCGATTTGACAGGAAGCCTTTGTATGATTTGTGATTGAATATCAAAAGGAATGTGATCTGACATTGTTGTATTGACAAGTAGGGATTAAAGCTTCACGTCCTTTATTCCTTGATTAGATGGGACAGTTCCTTTACAAACAAGCTGTAAATTAAAATTAAGCACAAGTGTAAGTGACATTGCACATATACAAGGTGTTTGTTTCAGCTTATATATGGGCTTATGAGTTTATTTGATTCTGGCTTATATTTCATAAGACACGATTTTGTGGCTTATTTTGAGACTTCATAAAACTCCATCATATTGTAATAAACTTATATAAGCCCATAAGTCTCAAAATAAAATAAGCATAAAAATTGGGGCTTGTGATAAATAAGCCAAAATGAAATAAGCTGATAAGCCCACATAAAAGCTTATTGTAAAATCTAAAAAAGGTGCTTAGCAATGCAGTTAAAAAGTGAAAATGTGATTATTTAAGGAACTAATCAATAGCGGTTAAATAATGAATATTTGTGAAACAAACATCTAGCCTTAGTTGAAAACTTGAAATGAAAGTTAAGAAAAAAAAAATCAAACTACTATTATCTGATTCTGATTCATTTCATATAAAATCCAGGAACTTAATGAGACGAGGGAAGCAAATGTCTCCAATTAAGACTCGTTGTGTTAAAGGGTTTGCCTGTTGAAATATAAAAGAGATTGAAAATGGAGAGTTAGTACATGAATGAAGCCCCAATTATTTTGGGATTAATGAGTTTATTTGATTTGGGCTTATATTTCAAAAGAGGCAATATCAAGCAGAAATTAGTGATACTACTTATCAACAATGATTAATCAAATAAGACAAACCTGTTAGTTAGATTTCTGCTTAAGAGATGAACAAGAAGGTGTTTGTTTATTTTGTATTTTATTTCTGGAAGTCTCGAGGTCAATACCTGTTTGGTCTAATTTTATATTGTGTATTTTTAACTAGGGCCGAGCAAACCCGATCGAAAATCGAATTGAACTGAACCGAACCAATAAACTGAGCCAAACCAAACTGAACCGGTTACTTTTTATTCTGGAATTCTTGAGTTTAATACATGTTTGTTCTAATTTTATGGTGTATTTTTAACTAGACTGAGCAAACCTGATCGAAAATCGAACTGAACTGATAAATTGAGCCAAACTAAACGAACCGGTTATTTTCGGTTTGGTTTTTGATTTTACAAATTTATTTCGGCTTTATTCGGTTCCGTTTGGTTTCAGGTTAAAACCGAAAAAATACATCTAAGCTATATATACAATTCGGTTTTTTTCGGTTCAGTTCGATTTCTACTTGGTTTGATTTTTCGGCTCAATACGGATTTTTTCGATTAGATTTAGTTTTTGCCAATCCTCAGCCCTATTTTCAAAAGCATTATTTTAGTATACAAACATCGAGTTTTTAGCCAAGTCATGATGTTTTTGAAAAGTTTTTACAAAAACGTAGTCATGTTAAAAATACTTTTCAAATTATCGCCTAAATTAAGTCTTGCTAAAAAAAAATAAGTCACGAAATTTAATATTATAGGAAAAAGTTCAACATAAACCCTTAGTTTATCATAAACTCAATCAATCAATCACCACCACCCACTTTTATCATGTAACAAAAAAACTCATTTTTTAAAAATTAAATATCTCACAAACCGTTCATCGCTACGTAAAACAAAACATATCATCGCGACGAGAATTAAATCACCTATCTATCGAGGGGCACATGTAAATACTTTCGACTAAATTTTTTTTGATTTTTTTCTTAAATCACGTCTGAGAGAAATCATGTATGATTCGTCACGAAACATATATGATTTTCAGAAAATCATATATGATTCATATCAAGAATCATATATGATTTTCTGAAAATCATATATGATTCGTGACGAATCATACACGATTCCTCTTAGACGCGACTTAAGAAAAAATGTCGAAAAAAAGTTCGTCTAGAGTATAACACGTGCCCCTCGATAGATAGATGATTTAATTCTCGTTGCAATGGTTTATTTTTTTCATTTGACGATCAACCGTTTGTGAGATATTTAATTTTTTAAAAAGTGGTGGGAAGTCGGTTTTTTAAAAAATGGGTGATTATAATTGGTTGAATGGGTCTATGTTAATTTAAGGGTCTAGATAGATCTTAACTCTATTATTGTATTAGATAATCGATCAGTATTAAAAGTACGTCAATTCTATACTTTTTCAAGAGTTTTTTAGCCTAATCTATCTAAAAATACATGTATTTTTAAAAACTAGACGTATATTTGCATATAATTGCGGAAATTGTTCGATTCGGTTTCGACTGAGTTGATCTAGTGGTTGACTCAGTGAACCGGTGACTCGATCGAGTTAACCCGATGATCGATCTCGTGACTCGCTGACTCGACTGGGTTAACCCGATGTTCGGAATCAGCAAATCGATGACACGGTCAGTCTAGTTGACCAGGTGACTTGTTTTGAGACTTAGAGGCTTATATAAGTTTATAATGATATAATAAACTTATATAAGTCGAAAAGTTTCCAAATAAGCAACAAAATTAAGGCTTACGCTATATAAAGCCAAAACAAACACCCCCTAAGCAATTGATTCTCTTAACATTACCAATGACGAACCAAAGCTAGTTTATAATCATTGTCTTAAAGGCCAAGTTCTTCAGGGCATGAAACTTATGTGGGGTTTTGTTTTAAGCTAATTAAGGTTGATGTCAATTAATTGTCACAGTTTTGCATCATACATAAACAAGTAAGGCATGTTAGAGTATTTATGCAGCGTCTCCATGAACTTTGAAATATGACAAGTTCAAAATCAGAAATACAAGTCTTGATTTATCAAAAGGACATGTGCTTTTCGGTGAGTTGTATACTTCTGTTAAGGAACACCACGGGAAAGGGTTGGAGAACATTATTTTTTTGTTCAGTTTCAACCCGTTTGATAAGATATTTTTTCAATGATGTATAACATGACTTAGCCAAATATGATATGCATTATCTTGCCTACTTTATTTATTTGGCGTTTCTTTTTATATTCCAAATAAAAGATGGTATATGTTGATGACGAAGATGACATAACTAGAGGTTGTCATTTGTGTACTGAGCTCATGTATCGAATAAAAATCAGGCCTAATAAGTTTGTCATTTTTAATGGGCTAATTAGTGTGCCATTAATCTTCTTGGTTTGGTTTCTGAAAAAGTAAAAACCAAACCATGGTTGGTTTGATTTTTTAAAGATTTTGGTTTCTTTGGTGACCCTTAGTCTTGCGGCTTGTCTTTCGCCGTTTAGTCTTGTTATATATAATTTGTGCTTTAAAATATAGTGTAATAGCATTCTATATTGGTCAAGGTGGGTTAATTATGAGGAAAATGTAAATTTGTGCTTTAAAATATAGCATTGCATGAGGTCATGGCAATGTTCAAGTGTAGGTGATTTGATATGAACACAAACTCATATCACTTTTGAACCGATGTTCAGCCTTATTTTCAACAATATTATTTTAGTATACAAACACGAGTTTTTAGCCAAGTCATGGTGTTTTTGAAAAGTTTTTACAAAAATATTTTTCAAATCATGGTAAACTTAAAATAAGTCACCAGATTTACTATTGTATTAGATTATCAATCAGTATTAAAAATACGTCAGTTCTATATTTTTCAAGAGTTTTTTTAGCGTAATCTATCTAACAAAACATGTATTTTTAAAAACTAAACGTGTATTTGCATATAATTGCGAGAATTGTTCAGTTTGGTTTCGACTTAGTGGTCGAACTAGTAACCCGGTAACTCGACTGGTTGACCTGGTGGTTGACTTAGTGAACCGGTGACTCGATCGAGTTAACCCGATGGTCAAACCTTTGCCTGGCGACTAATCGGTTTGACCTAATGATCGATCTCGTGACCCGCTAATACGACCGGGTTAACTCAATAGTTGAATCAGCAAATCGGTGACACAGCCGGTTTGATTGATCCGGTGGTCGTACCCGCGACCCGGTAACTCGGTCGGATTAACTCGATGTTATAATAATAATTTCAAACCTTAACTAACTAATAAAATACTTCTTCAAATCTTATAATAATAATTTCAAACAAAAATAATATATTATATATCTTTTTTATTTGTATATGTTTTTTTTATTGTTTTAACTTATTTATTATAGAAGTTAAAAAAAACACTCCATATAAAACATAATCCAGGTTTATAAGTTTCATGCAGGTCTTGAAATAAAAATAGTTTAGGGTCGGTTTGCTTAGAAAGCAAAAAAAACAATGGGGTGAGAGAGGCTCGAACTCTCGACCTCCGGATCACTCAACAATATTAGCTATGAGACCTACGCGCTAGCCAACTGCGCCACCACCTTTTGTTTCAGAGCGGAAAGTTAAGCAAAGCTAACAGTTGCCTGGATGACTAAAGCTCATTACCAAAAAAATTAAATTTAAGAAAAGAAAATTGTCTGAAAACAAAATACTTTCAGAATCTGAACTTAAGAAATAGGCATAGCCAAATAGCCGATATTAAGATTTCAAAGAAACCTTAAATAAATAAGATCTTCACTATGAAATCGACTCAACAAAAAAATGTGTATCGAACATGTATTCTAATTCCTCCATATTAGGCGTGAAACAGGACTAATGTAGGAGACAATGGAAAACTAATTCCATGAGAATGTGGCGGACCTGGTGGTGGTTGAGGTACAGGATTCAACAACAGCTAAGTGATGTAAGAGATGAAAAAATCAAGTAACCAGAATGCGATGGAAAAAGCACGGTAGTTCTTGGAGACATATATCCATGTGACCATTTGGGTTCGGAAGCAATCCATCCGACGGTTCCTGATCTGGCACATTACACTTTTATCAAAGTATCAGACTACTTTTCTAGAACTAACTATCCAAATCAGGATGACAAATGACAACATGATAAGAAAAAGCAACACGAAAGTAAAGGGTCTATGTTGGGTCGTCTTAGTGGGTTCTAGTTAGAAATAGTCGTCTGCCTAACCTGCTTAATAACCATGTTGTATGAATCAGCCAACTCGTTTAGGATTATATACAGGAAGACAGAAAGTGCTCATGGTTAAAAGTGACCGGTCATTCCAGGATCTAAACAACTATCAACAACAGCATAGAAACTAACCATAACACTACATATCCCATTAACAGGACTCGAAGCTGCTAATATCCTTCTGGCAAGATTACATTTCATGTATGAAGGCGACACATAAACCTACTGTAGCTCCATCCTCACAAAAGGCTTACATATCCATCATACATAGCGGGCATCATCTATAGAAAAAGATCTTACTACCAAAATATGCTTGCAATACCCCTTGTTAAGACCTACCAATTTATAATGCAGCTTCCCGTAACAACTATGATTTAGGTAACCATCTACAATAGGCTTCTATATCAGTAGCCCAACCATCTCTAGAGCTCCATTTCGTACAACTCCCAATCACATCTGATTGTAGCCTTTTAGTCTTTTCCATACGCTGTGCAGATAGCAATCAAGGACATGTTTACCCAAATCAAATTCCATTTGCAAACCATACTTATCACATTCTTTGATCTTGTAATTTTCATAGTCAGCAGCTTATTTTTGACCTCAGTTCTACATTCATTCCTAAACGGTCTTAGGTTTCAGGCTTTCAGCCAATAAGAGCTTGTTCACCCATCCAATAATACTTACAGTAGCAGAATACGAGACAAACCTGTTAGTTGGTTTAAGGTTCATTTTATGGATACTTGTTGTTTTTATTCGATATTTCTAACAGTTAATTACATATTTAGTCCCTGTCCATCCTTTTCGCCAACTTCCATTAGTCCATAAAACGTAAGGGTATTCTCGTCATTTGCACAGCTCGATCTTCATACTCTAATTCACTCGCTACATTTTTGGTGATTGGGGAGTTTTGTTTACATTTTCTTACGTCATCATCCGTTTTTCTACTTTTTGGGTTTTGTCCGTTTTTCACGTTTTCATTCGTGTTTTCTATCGGTTTTATTCACTTTTGTACGTTTTCTTTCATTTTGGATGTTTTTGCACGTTTTCATCTGTGAAAAACGTAAAAGAATGTATCGCAAATTATAATAGACGTATGAAACAGTACAAAAAGGTCCTATAGTTTAAAATTGTTTATAAATTGAATATTGCAATAAAGTCTCTTGTAGCACAATCATCCTGAGTTCCTGACTGAAATCATGGTATCTTTCGACTCCGTTTGCTCATGTGAAATCATGGTATCTTTCGACTCCATATTGATTCAAGTCTTGGTAGGAGATAAATCTTTTTTTTTTTCAAAATTATCACGTAAAAAATAAAAAGAATCTCAAAACAGAGAACTTTGAGTTTATTTCCATAATGTTTAAAAAAAAGATGTGGTGAGAGAGGCTCGAACTCTCGACCTCAGGATAACTGAACTTTAATAGCTATGAGACCTACGCGCTAGCCAACTGCGCCACCATCCCTTTTGTTCTGTTTTTTCTTAATTCTTTTAACTTTACCTTTTGGGTAACATTGGCTAAAACTCATTGCACTAAAAAAACTCACCTTCAAAGATTTGGATTTTCTTTTATGCAACCTCTTTGGATTTTTTTTCAACCCAGTAATTACTAATCCTTGTTTGTGAAGAAGTCTTGTGTTGACTTTACTGCAGTCCTAGTTTACTGCATAAGGACAAGGTCTCTAACATATTGTTGTCTCATTCCTTAGCTTCTTGGTCGCAGGAATCGAAGTTGTGATGGAATAAGTCATTTCAATGAAATTAAAAATTTTCGTTTGATTTTTGGAATGGAATGAAACTTCTGTCATTTCTCCCATATAAAAATATGCGGAAATATTCCTTCAAAGATTGGTATTATTCATTCATGAAACATGGTCAACAATGGTACATGTCGAATTCATGTTACTATATTTGGAAGGGAATAGGAGCACTAACATACATGCATACCATCATGTGGTTTCTGTCATACCACGATTCACCATACGCAACACATTTTTCCAAGATATAAAATAAAGGCCCATGTACAATCTAAGATGCATGTGTGAGAGGGCAAACTAGTAGAAAAACGGATTGTAATATGAATTAAATATGTTGATTAGGGAGGCTCAACACCTACTAGTCGCCCTATTAGCTCCACCTCTGCTTAATGGTGAATCAAAGCATTAGGCGGATTTTTGTTATTATAACTAACCTTCCAGATTGTGGTGACAAATGACGACGTGACTGAAAAGCAACACAAAAATAATTGGTCTAGGTTGGGTCTAAGTGTAAGTTCTAGTTGTAAAGAGTCGTCTGCCTAACCTATTTACTAACAGTGAGCCAACTTGGTTTGACATTAATACTAGGAAATCCTCAGCTCCTGCCAACCCATACAACAAGTGACGGTTTCAGGACTAAAAATGGCCAAGTGCACATATGAAACGTATCGTGTACAGACTACTGAGGTACTACTTCTCGACGTCGAAATGCACGTACTAGTCACAACCTTTTGAACCTTTAGCAGTTAAACATATAATGGGTCAAATTAGTAGTATAAATTTAGCCATGGTTTATTGATTGAAAATGAAGCTGTCAGAAGTCAACCGGGTCAAAAATCACCTAAACTGTAGTTTAGTGCAGACAACCTCATTGAAAAACTACTCGTTTTGAAATGAACCCATTTAAGCACGCTATCAAAACCGCCGAATTTGCAAATATTACTAGCTATAAATGATAAACTTCTCTAGACAAACCACTGAAATGGTCATGAGAAAAAGTCTAAGCATGACTGGAGTTAACCCAAACCCGACTAACCACCTAACTGAAATAAGATCGGATTCGAGCAACCTAAATCTGACTTGAACCCGATCCGACCCAATAAACACCCCTACCTAACAAAGAAGCATCGAGTGCTCTTAATGAGATTGAAGTAACTACTAACTACTACCTAACACCACATTTATGACCGACACCAAAGCCACTGCTCTCATTTAACATACCAAACAAGCGGGAAAGCATTTGTTAAAATCCCGCCAAAAATGTGAAACACCTTTATATAAAGCCACTCCTCTCATTTACCCTATTTCCACTTCTCAATTCACAAGGTACGTTCAATTAGTTTACATCTGTTACTCTCATTATACTTAGTTTTGATGCTTATTGTTGTAGTACTGATATATTTTCTCTAATTTTGTGATGCAGATGTGAGACGAGCATGCTTGTGATGGAAGTTGTGACCATTTTTTGTGAAACATCTAGTCTTACTTTGGCTAGACATGTACAAACATGCTTTGATATCGCAGAAGCTTATAGTTACTTCCAAAACAACATGAATCGTCATACATCATGACATAAAGAGTTTCTTATTTGATGTGATTCAAACTAGTACGTCTTTACTAGTTCATGAGCCATGGAATCCAACACTTCGGATCCCTTTAGTGTCAAAGTGGTTATGTTAGGGCAGTTGAGTACAAATTCACTGCTGGTTGAATACTTTTAGAGTTTAGACTATCGCCTTTATCAGCATGTAAGAAATGAAATGAACAACAAGTCTTTCCAAGTAAATGCATAAAACGTCAAGCAATATCTAAATAGACATGTCGGCGAAGTTTCAAAGGTTAAATGCTCTAACAAAGGACAATTTTTACTCAATCACTCCTATGTAAGATATCAATTATTCATTGTGATATATTGTAACTGAAAAACAAAAGCTACATAATGAAGTAAAAATTCACACGTGTTTGTTCAATTCATGCTATCGTGTGTGTATATCATCCAACAATGAAAATGCCGCAATCATGGGCTATAATGGTGCACCATGGTTGCTTTCCGAAAAAATAAAGAACCAAGTGGGACTTAGCATGTCATCCAACACGGTTACCACGTTTATGTTAGTTGCCGACTTAGCATGGCAAGTAGCTTACATCTATGGTTAGCACGGGAGTTATAACTAGTTAAAGCACTAAAACTAGTGCAGTTGGATCATAATCCTATCATTTGCGGTTGAAAGACAGGGCACACAAGTAACTCACAGTAGAAGAGTGTTATCGTTCACAACAACTATTCCTTTTTACATGATTACCCACTTACATGAGCCTAAGTCATATGTCATGCAACCATCAATGTTATAGATCAACCAAGATCGATCTGGATAATCTTCATATTCGGAAACTAATTATTTGACTTGCTCTTATTTCTCTTTCTCATTCTTCACACCCTCTGAACAAAGAGTGTCGCCCTCTTTTTTGGTAACGATTTCTTTAATCACTCCATTTCCTGCACCTGAAATTTTCCAAATGTGTATCGAACATGTATTCTAAATTCCAAGTACGCGAGAACTTTATGAAGAAAAGAAAAAACATATGCAAAAACATTACTATTATACGCCATTGTATCTTACATTTTTACTTATACTGAATGGTTTTACTTATACTGATAAGGCATCCTGCTTGATGACAAGGTGTCTAACGACATAACAACAAAACAACATAACCGACTAGTAATGACTCATATTCTATAACCATATCCATCTCATTTCATTATTCATTCCTTTCCGTCTAATCAAACAAAAGTGCATTGACTTATTGTATTCCATACATACCAAACACTACGCAAGAAACAAGTCACTTTGTCAAAATCTTTAACTGAGGGTGAATATAAAATCTTAAAACAATTTTGTATCAGTAAATGGACACAAGCATCTACTTATTTGCATACAAGGTACAGAAAGAAGTTCATATGAAACACAATCTAGAATAAATATATAATCATCGATGATTCATAAAGTGAAATAATGTACGGTATTTATATTGATCAAATCAGTAAACGTAATTGCAAGGATGAACAACAATATTCATGAACAAACACATTTAGGAGACATTCCAAATTAAAAGAGCATGTTATGGAACAAAAAAGAATCGGCAAAAAGGCTTACTTTTGTTGTTCGACTTTAGCTCGAATCTTTTCTTCCAAAACAGATATTCAGTCTCAAGACTAAACATTCTGTTAAGGGCATGCATATTATCGAGAGTCTTATCCAAAGTCCCATCATCACTTCCGTCATATCTCAAATGCTGCAATGGACCATGAAGAAGCTTATTCACTATACCACGGCTCAGAGTTTAAACGGCTTTTCTTGTATTGTTGTTTACGTCACCTATTTTCTGCAAGCATTTTTCTAAATCACTGGTCCTGGTTCTTTCAGCATATGCTCTTAGTTTCCTGATTGTAGGAACGGTTTCTAGTGAATCTCTCCATGCTTCAAATAGTACTAATTCTTCATCGATGATGTTTTGAGCTTCCCTTGCTTTTGTTAGCAGCCACAACTTCTTTCAAATCATCGACATTGTATGCATTTGTATTCTCGAGATCTTTAACACAAGATCCCACATTTCTTGGAACTGGAATATCAATAAAAAGACACTTTCCACAAACATCGGGACTCACAGGTGGAAGATCAATCACATTTTCTTTTAAAAACAAAGGGAGTTTCAGAAGAAGTGCTAGTGAAAATCACATCGGCTTCACCAGCACAAGTCATCATATCGTCAACTGGTCTGTAAATGATTTCAATATCCTTAAACTTTTCATGAAGTGCATTAACTTTTTCTATGGATCTATTCACAATCAATTGATAACAACAAACAAAAGTTATACAAGTTCAGCTTAACTGCTTAAACCTTTGATATGCGCACATACAACTTATGTATCCACTCACAGCATACACAAACCCGTATGACTCTTTTGTTAAGATGACCATTCTGACCCAATTTACAGGAACAATTGTTTTACCGAAAATACAACCAACGAATTACTATTCATGTATCATCCTAAAACCCCGTCAAACATCTCATAAAACCATCAAAGCCTTCTGGCTAGACTTATCTTTATAGTAACATAAACTAAATAATAAAGATTAATGTGATACCTACAACTTCGTCTCGACACCTTACAATATAGCACCATCATGGTGGTCAATGAATGATAGAATCCGACTCATCAAGCAAAAGTAGCTTTAGCGTTTCCATATATGACCCCACATAGAAGTACCCACCTCTAGTTCCATTAATCCCAACACCATTAATATGCCCTGACGAGGGTTCGTAAACTTCAATGCTAGACCCTTTACCATTATCATCTTCTAGTTTAATTACAACTTCACCATTGTACCTAAACCCTAATACCCTACGGTACAACTCTTTACCATCAACCTTAACTAATACCGCCATTGTCTGCACGAGGTGTCTGAAAAGGAGCGGCAACTCCACTTGCATCACATTTAAGAGTTTTAATGCATTAAAAAGACATTTTTAACACATGTCAACCCATGTGACCTGTAATCGTTCACCTCTACAATTATAATTCATTTTCCTCTAACCTTTTTTGCAGTCCATGCTTGTTCCCATTGTCAATCGATCATCAGTTTTTTATACTACTAAGTGAGCTTTTAAATCAGTAACTTATAAAATGGCACAAAACTTACCAGATGAGGTGGTGCTGTAAGTTCCAAAACAGTATTGCGAATATCCTCAGGGAAGCCAAAATCTTGATTACCTTTCAAAAACTGTTTTGCCATCATATCGACGTGTTCTTTGAAGAGACAAAAGGAAGAAATTGGTTTAACATAATAAGTTAGTGGTATCACAAACCGAGTTAACTAAAGAAAATTGGTAAGAGATCCTCCCGTTCTTTAGATTTGTAGTTGTTAATAACCCGAGACATAATAGTTGCCTATTTGGCTATTCCAGAACTGGCAATTTGGTATAAAATCCAACTAAAGAATGCACGCATTGACCCATTCACTATCATGATAAGCAAAGTAATCAATATTATTATTAGTAACATGCTTTTACTTGATAATAAATAAATATGCATCGATACATTGCCATGAATAGAAGTACTTTGTGGTTAAGCAAACTTTATGGGTTCTTCTCAAAACAATGCATTGGCAGAAGATGGCCAATGGAGAACGTGTTAAGGTAATTAGTCTCTTATTTACATCAATTTAGCTTCCCTAAGTTGTTTTTTTCAAAAACTTATTTGGCACATGCTGTCAAATGTTGCCTCCTTTTCCTACCTTGAAAGGAGTAACTTCTTATGTGAGGGCGGAATAGAAGAAACCTGAGAAATCTAAATAACTTACAATTTTGGAGCTTTTGAAAACTAAGGAATATGTGATTTTGTTATACCATAGATCATTCTCTTCTCCCGTCTGGGGAAGAAAGACTTGAAGCTGATGCCATTCTTTCAAATAAAGAGTTGAACTTTAATCGAGTAGAATACCTTATGAGTAATGTTAAAGACGTGATGAAGATGCCTTAGTCTGTTCTCGATGTATAGGAGTCAAGTGTGCCTAAAGATCTTTAACAACCTATACAAAAACACATAAAAGTGATTAAGCAAAATGCCAGATTGTCAATGAGACAATTAAGACATGAATTAATACGAAATCACACCGATGGAAAAATGGACCCATTTGTACTTTTGTAGTGTCCTTTATAGTAAGCAATGAGTCGAATAAAGAAGAAAGTTTTATTCTTGTTATAAGACTAAGAAGTCAGAATTAGAAACGAATAGCTTCATTTTCAGAAATATAATTATATCATCAAACATAGTAAAATTTTCAGCAAGATTATTATGCAGACCAGCAAATTCTATTAGAAACATAAATGGACTTGACTCAAAATTCACACAGAGTGAGTGGCTTAGTGGCGCAAAATTGAAAGTTATTAATTGTTGTTGCTTATTTGATATTAGCAACACCATGATAGCATTTTAATCATTAAAAACCACACCTTTCTTGTTAATACCTTATCTGCCACCTTTTCATTTTCAGGTTTCATGATCATCTAACATACCAGTATCTCCCACACCCTATATATATACAAAGTATTTTGTAATAAATGTTTAATACCTGTATTAAACTTGGAGTTGCCTGTTGCGGTATTTTGTAGTGTTTAATACAGTCACTGAATCTAAACAACTAACTTTTGAAGAGTCAAATAATTGAAGGTCATTTACATGTAAACCTATAAATGCTTAGAATTTGACCAACAATCCAATAACCTAAGCTTTTTGAGGTGCTTACTGGCTTATTGTGTAGTCAAAACATCAGGCAAGACACTTGGGACAGTGGGTTTACTGTTGCATCGCCCAACAATGGAGCGTCTAAACACCCTTGGGCTGTTGATGGCTCAGCCTTGGGAATGAACTCAGGGAACCCAATCGAGAGTATCTTTTCTGGTGACTTTGCAAGTTCTTTTCTCAAAGGCTGACCTGATCCGACACGTATTGAACCATTAACGAACTCATCCAAACCCAATTTTCCACCATCTATAGTTTTTTTTTCATTTTTTTTCATAATAATTTGACTAACAACCCAACTCCTGTTTAGTAAACAACTCGTTCATAGTCGACTTGACTTAAAACTCATATGACTTAGAGTAACAAAGTAAGAAACTTATAGAGCTTATAAACACATCAGATCATATTCTTTTCTATCAGGAATTTCGTTTTTGGTGTGCAACGCTTAAGAAACTTCTATGATTAAAATTATAAATACTTTCAACAAAAAACGATGTCATCACAGAGCTATTTTAATTGCCACTTAGCCGCTCGTGGCAGACTCAAGCAAGGTGTAGCTATTTCGAAGAGATCCAAACACAATAAGAAAATACTATCCGAATAAAGCAAAAGCTTATCAATTACATTACTAAGACATCTCAATAAAGAATTTATTGAATTAAATGGCTAATAGAGGAATGAGATCTTACCTTTTATTGGCAAATTTGTAGATTTTATGGTCATTGAACGGGTAAACACCGGATGAACGGATCACCATATCACATGATAAATTAAGATAAATATAAATGTAAAAATTACCTTGAATCAATATGGTTGCTTTGCAACAGGATGTTTTTTGCAGGCTTCAAACCCTTCTCGATCCACTCCAAAGATATTTTGATGGTCACGTTCCTTCATAAAGATTTCACTGCAAACCAAGAGTAGAACTTTAGCTCCTTAGTGTATGTGAAATGACCTCCAAATCGAAAGCTACTTATTTTACCACAAAATCGCAAATATGCAGAGATAAATAATTAATCCCAAACACCGCCTCACCTACATTCTCTGTTTTTCACCTATGGTTACACAACAGTGTATGTCAAACACAAATCACAATAGGACTAAATTTTCACACACACATAAACATATACCAAAATTCACAATCAGTGGCACCAAAGAGCACTAACAGCTCAAGTTTCAATTTTCTTAAAATTCTACATGTCTTTTTACGAACATACAACCTTTTTCAGTAAGAGACATCAAGGCCTCTTAGTGATACATATTTGTTTACCCATAAATAGCAATATCTTTTGCACATACCTATGAGTCGTAAATATGATCATCGTCACCATCATTGCAAATTTAAGAATAAGAGATAAACGTGAACCTTTTCCATATTATCATAACATGAAAGACGCAAAAAGAGAGGTGGTGCAGCTACAACTGTCAATTCTACCCAAGCTCCCAGATCCATTAGAAGGGCACATCGGTGTCACGTAGTAGTAGCTGTGACTATGCCATTTGCAATTATACGGGCAGTCTGGTTTTATGGGATTTATGTTGTGACGATAACAGGCATAGCGATTCAAAACAACTAACAAACTTAATTTTTTGTCATACCGAGACTTTATCATTTTCCACTAATATGTCAGAACAGAATTGAATATGTCATAGGTTAACTATGATCGTACTTTGGTTCGTACGGGAACATAGTAAATCAAAGTGCTGACAGCATACAATATTACACTGGTTGTCAATACTATGAGTTTAGACATTGGAAATATATTGTGATCAGTTTGAGAAAATACTACAAAACTATTAGCACACTTATCTTGCAGATATTATCACCATCAAGAAAATAAGAAAATCCAAGCACATGTTACCTCTAAAACAAAATTGAATCTCCTGTAACAACGATACAAAAGGAACCACAGTGACACTATACACACTGTTATTGTACTCAAGCATGTACATTTTAAGGAGCACAAATTGGTCAAAACAACATAAAAGAGGGCAATTTGGAAGCGTGATTATAGGATGTAGCACACATATACAAACCTTAAAGATTTCTCCCATTCTAAACAAACTTGACTTCACTTTCTCTAACCAAATTTTCTGTGTATTTTTTCTTATACCTTCACTTTGACTTTGATATTTTTTTGTAAAACCCTCCTTTCGTCTGCAAGTGTGAAACAAAAATTGTCCATCTGATGGTAAAACAATATGAGACAACTTATGCATACTCCATTCATATCCATACATTATATATTAGCAAAATTTATAAATAAAAATTGAGGTTTAAACTTTAAAGGAGGAGATTTGAGAATGAGGTTCAAAATTCACCGAAGGTGCACATAAAACTTGCAAATTACACCATAAATCATGAACGCAAATTGTAAATATTTGTCATCTCTAACACTAAAGATTTTGAAAATCATATTGGAAAAATTAAATGAGAGTTGATGTAAAAGGAAGCATAAAAACATAACATACCTTTTATTAATCGGAACACGCGAGGTTGAATTAGGGGTTTTCTTGGGTCGATTATTGGTGATTGTCGATTGGTGGTGGTCGAAGGTTTATTTGGGGTTTTTTGATGTCAAATAAATATGTTCGGATCTTCGCCGTGAACTTATTGAGCTTCTTGGATCTCGACCCTAAAGTTTTATTTTTAATCCTAAATTCTTATAATATTCAACCCGCTTTTCTTATAAGTTTTTCCCTTTTTGTTTTTAACACATATATGTTTCACCGTATTTTTTACTTTCACTAAAAGAAAAAGACGAAAATTAGAGATTTTTTACTAAATTAAGAAACAATAACACTTTATAAAGAAATAAATGAAAAAATTATTTCTTATTAAAGAAAGAATCTTTTGAAAAAGTCCCTACTTTGGGTTTTGCTTTACAAAGAAAAAGATTTTTCTAAAATTTAGTTATATAGATTTTTAGCCAAAATTTTGTATTAAAACTATAAAAGATGTTCTTTTATATTTAAATAAAATTGTAATCGTATTAGAATGTATATATTTATATGAATTCGGATTTCGGGTCGAGTCGGTTTTAGTTTTGCTATACCTGTAACTGGTCGATAAACCGATTACCATTTCTGGTTCGGTTCGGCTCGGTTATGACTCAAAACCTGAATGGCATATTCAATTTGGTTTTAATTCAGGTTCGGTTCGATAAACCGATTACAATTCTTTGTTCGGTTCGGTTATGACTCAAAACTCAAAACTCGAATCTCATATTCAGTTTGGTTTTAATTCAGGTCCGGTTCGATTAATGCGGGTGAGAACCGAATTTTACACCACCCTATTTGTATCTACGTACTAAAGGCTCATTTAAAAGGCCCAGTCAGAGAGGTTTACAAAAGTTTGAATGCCTCATTTCTATTTTTGTAAACCTTAATGCTGAATCAAAAGTATCAGACTGCTTTTCTTATTATATAGCTAACTCTCCAAATTGGGGTGACCAGTGACGACGACAGGACCGAGAAGCAACACAAAAATAACCAGTCTAGGTTGGAAAGAGTCGACTGCCTAACCTAACCATGTTGTATCAGTTAACCAGCTTGGTTTGACGTCAATACTTGAGCTCCTGCCAACCCATATACAACAAGTGACAGGTTCGGGACTATAAATGGCTGAGTGCACATTTTTTTTTTGTTATTCAAATATAAGTCTGTCTATGGATTAAAATAGACTTCCAGGCAATGGTATCATAAATTTTCCTAATTTCTTAACAGTGTTTAAAGGCAAAAGAAAGTATTATTCCTTTTTTGTGAAGCAGTATAGCACGAAGTATTACTGCAATTGTAGTAACTCGGTCCAACAAATGCAGTGAGAAAATGGCACAAATCAGCTATGTTTTTTGTTATCATGCAGGTAAGTTTATGCTTCCTTCCTGTTCATTTCCATAAAAGATCATAGTACAATGTAGTTGGTGTTTAAGTGAAACCTTAGGCCATGTGTTGTGAAAAGGTTTCATTCATGAAACATGGTCAACACAAATGGTACATTGGTACCTGTCGAATTCATGTTACTACATATGGAAGGGAATAGGAACACTAACGTACATCGCATCATGTGATTTCTGCCATACCACGATTCACCATGCGCAACACAAATTTCTCAACAAACAAAATAAAGGTCATGTTACTAAAAATAATAATTCATCCATCTCATCGTGATACGAGAGGATCAACGTAAAAACTAATACATAAACGGGCGTCATACAAATGAAGTATCATCATTAGGGGGCGGCTAAGCACTCACAAGTCTCCCTACTAGCTTCGCCCCCGCTTAGTGGTGAATCAAAGTATCAGACTGCTTTTTTATAATAGCTAACTCTTCAAAATTGGGGTGACAAATGACGACATGACCGAAAAGCAACACAAAAATAAACGGTCTAGGTTGGGTCTAAGTGTGGGTTCTAGTTGGAAAGAGTCGACTGCCAAACCTATTTACTAACCATGCTGTATCAGTTAGCCAACTTGGTTTGACATTAATACTTCAGCTCCTGCCAACCCATATACAACAAGTGACAGTTTCAGGACTACAAATGGCCGAGTGCACAAATTTTTTCTTCAACTGTAATACATTTCCTGTATGAAGGCAGACATATAAACCTACTGTAGCTCCATCATCCATAGACTGTTAGCGAAAAGATCTTGTTATGACTGACAGATTTAGGTAACCTATTATTCTTTTCCACAGGCTGTGCAGAAATATCAGATAGCAATCAAGTCAATGTGTCTCGTCTTACTGATCCTCACATGCTGCAAGCCGCCTTACATATTTTTAGATATCTTAAAGGGAGTGTTTCAAAAGGGTCCTTACAACTTTAAGACTAATGAGTTAATCATATTGATACGGCATCCTGCTTGATGACAGGTCACTAGTTCTAGCATATTCATGAACAGACACATTTAGGAGATATTCCTCTATGGAATAGTTCAAATTAACTATCTTAACAACAATATGAGGAAAATTTCCTCTTATTCAAACGAGTTTGTGTTATGCAAATAAAAAAGAATCAGAAAAAGCTTTACTTCTGTTGTTCAACTTTAGCTCGAATCTTTTTCTTCCAAAACAGATATTTCAGTCTTGAAACTAAACAACAAACGAAAGTTATACAAGTTCAGTTTAACTGCTTAAGCCTTGGATATGCGAGCATACAACTTATCTATCCACTCACAGCATACACAGACCCGTTTGACTCTTTTGTTAAATGGACCATTCTGACCCTATTTACAAGAAAATATAGCAACAGTTATTTAGATAGATTCAATAATTTTTTTGCAACAATACATAGCATTAATCGAAGAAAAAGCTACACATGCGCACTACATGTCTACATATTCATGAACAAACACATTTAGGAGATATTCCTCGATGGAATAGTTCGAATTAACTATCTTAACAACAACATGAGGAAAAATTCCTCTTATTCGAACCAGTTTGTGTTATGGAAATAAAAAAGAATCGGCAAAAAAGCTTACTTTTGTTGTTCAACTTTACCTCGAATCTTTTCTTTCAAAACAGATTTTTTGAATCTTGAGACTAAACGACAAACGAAAGTTATACAAGTTCAGCTTAAGTGCTTAAGCCTTTGATATGTGCGCATACTTATGTATCCTCTCACAGCATAGATAGACCCGTTTGACTCTTTTGTTAAAATGACCATTCTGACCCGATTTACAGGACCAGTTGTTTTACTGAAAATACAACAACAGTTACTTAAATAGCTTCAGTAATTTTTTTTTTTGCATCAATACATAGCACTAATCGAAGAAAAATCTACACATGAGCACTACATGTCTACATAACGAAAAGACTAGATACTTAAAGAGATTAACAAACAATGAATTAGTATTCTTGTATCATCCTAAAATCCCCATCTTTATAGTAACATAAAATAAATAATAGAGACTGATGTGATACCTACAACTTGATCTCGTCACCTTGCAATATAGCACCATCATCGTTCTTAATGAATGATAGACTCCGACTAATCAAGCAAAAGTAGCGTCAGCGTTTCCGTATATGATCCCACGTTGAAGTACCCACGTCGATTTTGAATAATCCCAACACCATTAATATGCCCTGACGAGGGTTCATAAACTTCAATGCTAGACTCTTCACCATGATCATCATCTAGTACAATTACAACTTCACCGTTGTTCCTAAACCCTAGTACCCTACGGTACAACCCCCGTTGACCTTCAACCTTAACAGTATATATCTTAGTAAACGGTTTATGAGCACCATCTTTCCTCGTCCACACACAGCAAATCGACATCTCGCCCTCATCAAAATACTCAAGTATACCAAGTGAGTCATTCACCTTTGACACATCTAGATATTGTGAATGTACTATACTCTCTGGAAGACACACTTCTCCAAACTTCTCGCTCTTCAAATCAAACGAGATAACGATATTAAGCATAGACCCGCGATCGTAATAATAAGCACGAAAATATATAACCCCGTCAACAAAAACCTGATCACCCGACAAAATACACGATTTAAAAGGCGCACCCGTATACACAGGTTTCCAAGCACGTGTACTTAACGTAAAAACCTCAACCTCCCACATATGGCCTGCCGCATCAACACTAATCTTAACAAGCTTAGGGTCACTAGTATCTGGACAAACACCAAAACCAACAACATCCCCTGCTTCACATCGAGGAATAACAATACCAACAGATTTCCTAATACTCGGATTCCAAATAACAGCCATTCTAGTACTCGAATCTACTACGTCTCCGGAAAAACATAACAATCCGTCAACGAAAGAGCTGAGGGTTCTTGGTAACCATAATAAGCTAAGGGACTTTGGGGCGGTTAAGGGAAACTTTTGTTGGGGAAAAGTATTGTTATCAACAATGGAAATGTACGTGGTGACAGTATCAAACTTGTAACTTATAAGCAGATGGTGTTGCGGGTTTGGGTGATTGACGTGGTAGGTTTTTATGAATCCCGGGTCGTCGATGAAAGACTTCCACTGTTTAGAGACGGATCGGAATTGAACAAGTGATTTGACATGAAGCCTTTGTATGATTTCTGATTGAATATCAAAAGGTATGTGATCTGACATTGTTGTTTTAAATAATCATTAAGGTACGTAATTAGAAAACAAAATTAAACGTTCAACAAAGCTGTTTGATAAAACAACGATGTAGAGGATGTTTGTTCGTTTAAGGTTTTTGTGGCTTTTATAAACTGTTTAATGTCGGTTATATCAAATTTTTCTTAAGATTCGTTTATAAGGTTTTTTTTAGCAAAGTTTATAAGGTTTTTAACCCTGACCTTCATAGAATGTGAGGGTCATTTGAGCAACATGTTATTATAACTAAACGTATCCCTCCACCAAACCCGAAATCAACTTCTTTGCCAATCGAAATCCCGGACCGGAAACATATTTCGACAACGGTATCACACACGATGTTATTAATTATTTTCCTTTTTTAAGTTTATCTATGTTTTTTTGGTTTTTGTATGTTTTCTTCCGTACAAAAACGTAGAAGAATCTATCAAACATTATAAAACCGTATGAAAACCTACAAAAACCGAAAAACAAAGTGTAAAACGTAAAAAAAACGTATGATCCTCGTATGCAAGTTTTATATGTGTGTCCAACATTGAAATAAACTTAAGTGAGTTTGTATAGTCACACATATAGTCTTACTCTAATGCATTGAGGAGTTTTAAACTTTTAAGCGGGGTTGTTGTTGTAACGAGTCGTCTGCCTAACGTGCTTAACCACCATGCTATATCAATCAGCCATATACAAACAGTGACAGATTCAACATTCCGGGGTAAAAATGACTCGGTGCACAAGTTGTACAACTGTATTATAAGTCTTTGTAAGGTTTAAGACAACCTTATGTGCTATGTAAATCATGAATTATCTAAATTTCTTACTATTCCTCCAGTAAGACCTATTCCTTGTTTATGAAGAAGTCTTGTATTGATTTTACTGCACTCGCAATATATATATATCCTTGGTATTGAGTTATCAAATCGAAGAACGAAGGTTAAACCAAACTATCACGACACCTCCTCGAATTTTGCTGATCTGCCCCGACACCTCGACTATCCTTACGTTAAACCAAACTATCAAGACCACATAATCTAACCCATATACAAAAAGTGACAGATTCAGGACTATAAATGGCCGAGTACACAATTGTTTTTGTTCAAATATAAGTCTTTGTATGGATTAAAATAGACTTCTAGGAAACGGAATCATAAATTGTCCTAATTTCTGAACAGTGTTTAAAGGCCAAAAAGTATTATTCCATTGTTATTTGATCAACTAAAAAGGGTCTTGACGAGAAATTCACCGGGGTGCTTATCCCACTGAAAGAAAGAACATTGCTGATCTTTTGAAAGATGCCTGCTAAACTTACATTTTCGATATTTAATATTAACAAGTTTTGAGTAATCTGCTTGGATCCTCCATAGTGGGTCGATCCAATTATAAGTCATGAGAAAATGATACAAAACCATAAGTATATTGTTGCCTTAAATGCAAAAACTCTCAGCTATGTTTGTTGTTATATCAGATCCATTAATCCCTGAACACGTATGCAAGCGGCGTGATCTTTTTTTTAGATATCTGTAAGGGAGTGTTTGAAAAGGGTTCTTTCTATCTTGTTGTGTCTCATTTGAACGGCATCCCATTACTCCTTGTTGCTGTTGTGCTATCTGGTTTTGGTATTGAACTCTCCATTGCATGTCTACGAGCTCGGACTCTAGCCCTTTGACAAACTCCTAGGCATATACCAACTGCATTAACAAAGCCCGAACCGATGACAACAAATGATGAGCCGTTGTCAGCTTGTTATGTTCAACTAAGAGCCGTGACTTAGCTCTTGTTGCATTAAAAAGGTTCCTCGGCTGTTCGAGGAATATCTCCTATATTCATTACGTAGTGCTACAGATAAAATTACTCCTAGTTAGTTAGGGTACATAATCTAATTCTGATCTTTTGCATCGTGGTATGACAGAAATCTAAGTTTGTGTATCGTACAAACTTTTATGTCTAATCGTGGTATGACAGAAACGTGGTATACAGACTCTGGTTTCTGTCATACCACGATACACAAACTTTGATTTCTGATCGGGGTATGACAGAATTCAAAGTTTGTATATGACAGAAAATATTGTTGTAATAACACCTAGCGGATAACACGTGGTGATGGAAAATGAATGGTTCATTTCTGTTATTGTAAATCTTAATGGTGAATCAAAGTACTCGATCCGTATCAGACTACTTTCTAGTTATAACTTTCACAGCCAGCAACTTATTTCTAACCTGATCATCTATAATCTCGCTCAACACTTCCTCAGTTCTACATTCATTCCTAAACAGTCTTAGATTTCAGCCAACATGAGCTTGTTCACCACCATCCCGATACTATTCTTTATCTTTCCAGTAGGAATCACATTAACAAGATCTTTCAATTTAACTCTGATATAAGTCTTTGTAAGGATTACAATAGACTTCCCGGCAACGTAATCATGAATTATCAAAAAATTCTCAGTACCTCCTGCTAACCCATATACAACAAGCGTCGGTTTCAGGACTAAAAATGGCCGAGTGCACATATTTTTTTCTTTAACTGTAACACAAGTCTAGGTAATGGAGATATGATATAGGCAACTAAAAAGGCTCTTGACGGGAAGTTCGCCATCTAAGATATGGAACTGGAAAATATCTCCAGTTCTTATCACTCAAAGAAAGAACATTTTTTATCTTTTGAAGGATGCCTGCTTTATACAAAGGCACTCATCTGCTAAACTTGCATCTTTGATCGTTAACTATTAAATTTTTTTTGTCTAAAATAGTAACAAAAAGACAGAATTTCAGTGGCTTCTCAAACAATTGCAACGTGGCTAACATAATCTTGTCAACATGATGCAGCAGCATAATGACTTCCAGATAAAGCTTCCCACTTGAGTTAAACAAAACTGATGGTGTCAAACGGAGCGTAATAACATAATCTTGTCAAATTCAGTACTGAAAGATTTTGAAAAGATCCGAGAGACCAAGATGATTCAGTTTTGTGGAATAATGTTTGGTTCTCAGCTTTTATCCCAAGACATGCATTCATTCTATGGCTTTTGTTACGTAAAAGACTTCCAACATAGGACGAAGTTATGAAGTGGAATCCCAACAAAGATATGAAGTTGGCTTTACGCTCCAAAGAAAGCGACGGTCACGATCACGTATTTTTCATGTGTACATACTCCAAAAGTGTATGAGAGAAGGCAAGGCAGTCTAACTGTCTAAGAAATTGTAAATCGAGGAGCAATAATAAGGCATATAAGCTGATAAGGGGTTTTAGGATTATGTTTGTGTAGATGGGTGGAACTATAATATCTATGAGCAATAATAAGGCATAATGTTTAATTTTACAGGCCGAGAACGCATCTGTAGCACTGAACTGTAGCGGTGCAATTTTGGGATCTTTTCCAATAAGGTGGTTGTGTTACAATATACTTGATCAGTTACATTCGGTTTTACATGCTACATATACATACTTATGTTTGTAATTTATCGTGTGGGTATGATGTGATGGTGATGCAGGGTGAGCCCTTCAAAGACGGCAATTCGTCCACATTCAACTTAATCTACCTCGTACATGCTGAATTATCTGTGTGGTGATCGTGATAGCTATAGCTTTTACTTCATAGATACAGAGAGAAAGCATTGATGTCTTTTGCGTTTCACCGTTGTCTTTTGTGTGATGCAGTTAGCTAAGCATATGTAACATAGATGGGTGCATCTCTGGTTAAAGCTTAAATTAAAAGTTGGAATTACGTAGGCTTTGGTTTCTATGTACTTTCCATTCTCAAGTTGCACCAGTTCGAATGGAGTTCTTATAATTTTAAACACCATTTAGACTTTTTAAACACCATTGAGCCTGAGGACCATGGGCTTGGCCTTGTAAACTGTTTAGGAGACAAGCATACTGAAACCTAGGTGAATGTCCCTGGGCCTACTTCATCATTCCGGACTACCAAGTCGGAACAATCTTCTTAGTGCCTCATTTCTGTTATTCTAAATCTTAATGGTGAATCAAAGTATCAGACTACTTTTTTAGTTATAATAACTATCCATGACAAAGGACAACATGATACGAAAAAGCAACACGAAAGTAAATGGTCTAGGTTGGGTCGTCTTAGTGGGTTCTAGTTAGAAAGAGTCGTCTCCCTAACCTGCTTAATTACATTCTTAGATCTTTTAACTTTCACAGCCAGCAACTTATTTCTGACCTGATCAACTATAATCTCGCTCACCACTTCCTCAGTTCTACATTCATTCCTAAACAGTCTTAGGTTTCAGTCAATATGAGCTTGTTTACCACCACGCCCCAATACTATTCTTTATCTTTCGAGTAGCAATCACATTAACAAGATCTTTCAATTTAACTCTGATATAAGTCTTTGTAAGGATTACAATAGACTTCCAGTCAACGTAATCATGAATTATCAAAAAATTCTCAGTACCTCCTGCTAACCCATATACAACCAAGTGTCGGTTTCAGGACTAAAAATGGCCGAGTGCACATATTTTTTTTTCTTTAACTGTAACACAAGTCTAGGTAATGGAGATATGATATAGGCAACTAAAAAGGCTCTTGACGGGAAGTTCGCCATCTAAGATATGGAACTGGAAAATATCTCCAGTTCTTATCACTCAAAGAAAGAACATTTTTTATCTTTTGAAGGATGCCTGCTTTATACAAAGGCACTCATCTGCTAAACTTGCATCTTTGATCGTTAACTATTAAATTTTTTTTGTCTAAAATAGTAACAAAAAGACAGAATTTCAGTGGCTTCTCAAACAATTGCAACGTGGCTAACATAATCTTGTCAACATGATGCAGCAGCATAATGACTTCCAGATAAAGCTTCCCACTTGAGTTAAACAAAACTGATGGTGTCAAACGGAGCGTAATAACATAATCTTGTCAAATTCAGTACTGAAAGATTTTGAAAAGATCCGAGAGACCAAGATGATTCAGTTTTGTGGAATAATGTTTGGTTCTCAGCTTTTATCCCAAGACATGCATTCATTCTATGGCTTTTGTTACGTAAAAGACTTCCAACATAGGACGAAGTTATGAAGTGGAATCCCAACAAAGATATGAAGTTGGCTTTACGCTCCAAAGAAAGCGACGGTCACGATCACGTATTTTTCATGTGTACATACTCCAAAAGTGTATGAGAGAAGGCAAGGCAGTCTAACTGTCTAAGAAATTGTAAATCGAGGAACTGTAAAATTGGAGGAACTGTGTACATACTCCAGAAGTATATGGGAGAAGGCAAGGCAGATGTGCAAAATGGGCGGTATAACTGTCTAAGCAATGATTGGAAAGTAAATTTGGAAGAGGCGTGTCTTCTGCCAAAGCAGAGTAATATATGGATTAAAACAGATTGTTTTTTCTGCCATAATGTACTTTTTATGGAAATGTACCAAGGAAACTGTGAAACTTAAACTGTCAAGCTTAAAGTCATGATATTTCTAGTAATGAGCAGAGTTCGATTAAGCCATAACTGAAGTCTATAAGACCTGCTTGGATCTTCCACAGTGGGTCGATCCAATAATCGCCGTGAGAAAATGGCACAAAATCAGCAGGATATTGTTGCCTAAATGCTTAAACTCTCTGCTATGTTTGTTGTTATCAATCCAATAATCCCCTGAACACATAGTGAAAACTCTCAGCTAGGTCTTACTGATCCTTGTATGCAAGCTGCGTTACCTTCATTTTTAGAAATCTGTAAGGGAGTGTTTGAAAAGGGTTCTATCTTGTTCAGTCTCGTTTGAAGATTATTGGTTTTACTAATTCAGATTGGGCATCCATATTATTGGGTCATTTCTTGGTTCCTTTGAATACTAAGAAACAAATCATTGTGTCAAAATCTCTAGTATAGTAAAATGGTCTATCCAAATCAGGTTGACAAATGACAACATGATATGGAAAAGCAACACGAAAGTAAACGGTCTAGGTTGGGTCGTCTTAGTGGGTTCTAGTTAGAAAGAATCGTCTGCCTAACCTGCTTAATAACCATGTTGTATCAATCAGCAAACTCACTTAGGATTATATATACAGGAAGACAGGACGTGCTGATGGTTAAAAGTGACCGGTCATTCCCAGGATCTAAGCAACTATCAAGAACAGCATGCAAACTAACCAATTCTAACAATATATTCTTCACAAAGTACACCAAGCAGATTCTACTTACTTATGTTACTCATGTGAAGGATAACATAAATAACACTATTAACAGGACTTGAAGCTGCTGATATCCTTCGACAAGATTACATTTCATACTCACAGCAGGCTGTAAACCTGTAGCTGCATACTCACAGCAGGCTGCTAATATCCTTTTGACGTGTTACATTATGTAATGCACAAAGTCGACGATACGTAACTGTAAACCTGTAAGATTGGAAACAACAATGGTCCTTGACAACATTAAAGACCATTTCCATCACATTTGAGTTATTTCAAATTGCATAAAAGAACATAGTACAATGTAGTTGGTGTTTAAGTGAGACCTTAGGCCATGTGTTGGTGTTTAAGTCTGTTGTCCAAGAGATGCAGAAGATTTGAAGTCATTGTGCCTATTTGAAGATTTATCGAAGAATAGAGCCAAAGATGGAAGATTCATATATGTCGAAGAACTCGAGTCTATAAAACAATAGATTATAAGACGAGTTGGAATAATTCACCGACACTTCTCAAATCCAAGTCGGCAACGTTTATTTAAAAGACGCATGAAGACTTAAGAAGAAAGAAGAAAAAGAAGCCCAAATCAAAGCCCAATCAAAAGCCCATCACCACCATGTACACGCCTTTATAAAGGCCCTTACTTCACAAAAATACACACTTAGTTTTTAGTTTTTTTTAGTTTTTCTCTCTAGTTTTAGAGAGAGAAAGTTTAGAACTTTCTCTCACTATTTCATCTTTTTCTTTTAATCTTTCAAGATTAACTCTTTGTATTGCTTATTTCATTAATCAAAGTTCCATTTTTAAGCTTTTATTTCTTAATCTCATTCTACTTTTCTTTGATTTAAGATTGATTTTGGGTGTGATTATCATGTGATCCGTGTTGTTCTAATTGATTTCATGCTAAAAAGTTAATCTTTTAATCATTTTATAAGTTTTCATTTGATTAAGCTTTAAGACTTTTGTGCTTATTGGCTTATTTTTATGATTAGCTTATTCTCTTGCTAACCGAATTCCATAATTTTAGGAAGTGGTTCTATAATCCTTTTCCGATTGCCCCTTTTTCCGACCATAAGCACCACCCCTTTTCCGATTGATCCAATCGGAAAGGGGATTTGACTTTCCGATTGGTTTCCCCATTTTTCCGACGGCTAGGTATTTGCCTCAATTTCCGATTGGGTTATTTTGTTGTATATTCCGACGGTGAATTTTGGTGTTATTCCGATTGGGTTATTGCCCCATATTCCGACTGGTAGTTTTACCCGTATTCCGATTGGGTTATTTGGCGAGCATTCCGACGGCACAATTTTACACATTCCGATTGTCCTTCAATAAGTATTCCGATTGAGATTGTTGGCTGTTTTCCGATTGACCCCTTTTTTGCCTAAATATTCCGATTATCACACCTTTGCAATATTCCGATCTACCGATCGGAACACATTCCGATCGGGTGCCCTTTTTGGTTTGCTTTGGTTTCTTTCGATATAAATTTCTTATAGTATCTTTTATTTTTCTGAAATTTTTCCAAGTGTTAGTTTTATTTAAAGAGTTAGTACTTTTCCATCATCACCTTTAAGTTTCCATGCATTCATTTTACTTGTCATTTCAATACTAATCTTTTAACTTCCCTTTTACTCAACGACACTTTAATTACTTGTCATTAGTTTAAAATAGATAAACAAACCAACCACTTTTTATTAACCAAGAACAAATCATTCCACTTTAAACTGAGACCAATTCGAGAGGATATCGAGAGTAAATTGAACCCTAGCTAAACGCTAATATCAAATGGCGCCGCTGCCGGCTCTTCTAGTTAAGATCAAAAGTTTTTTGTGAGAACTTGGATTTTGGGATCCGTTCCCCGTGA